>CAJQZJ010032130.1:2247764-2275781 GCA_907164525.1 Lophiomys imhausi
CTTTCTTTCTTTCTTTCTTTCTTTCTTTCTTTCTTTCTTTCTTTCTTCATTCATTCAAGTTTCATCCCTATCCCAGCCTACTTCCTCCACCCCTCCCGGCCCCATTCTTTCCCTCTTCTCTTAGGGAAAGGGGTTCCCACCCCTATCAAGATCCCTCAGTTCAATAGTCACATGATTGCTAAGAGCTTCCTTTTGCATTGGTGTCCAACATGGTAGCTCAGCTAGAATAAGGTGTTCCACTAACAAGTACCACAGAAACTGTCCCCCCAATCACTTGCTAAGATCCTATATGAAGGCCAAGTTGCCTATCATTGTGTGTGTATGGGGGGGGGCAAGGTCTGGTCTATATATGCTATTTTGGTTAGTGTTTCAGTCTTTTAAGCCTCTAGGGGCCTAGATTGATTGGTTCTATTGATCTTCATGGGTGTTCTTGTCCCCTCCAGGTCTCTCTATTCCTCCCCCCTCTCTTATACATGGTCCCCAGAGCTCCACCTAATGTTTGGCTGTGTGTCTTAGCATCTGTTTTGATTCTCTGCTGGGTAGAGTTTCTTGCAGGATGTTGTGCTAGGTTCCTGTTCCTTTGGGCCTGTGGAGTGTAGGATAGTTATCCTGTACTAAATGACTAAAATTCAGTTATAAGTGAATACATGCTATGTGTATCTTTGTGGTTCTGGGATAGTTCACTGAGGTTGAGCTTTTCTAGCTCCATCTATTTGGTTGCAAATTGCATGATTTCCTTCTTACTGATTGCTGAATAGTATTCCACTGTGCACATGTACCACTGTTTTTAAAATCCATTCTTTGGTTGAAGGACATCTGTGTTGGTTACAGTTTCTAGCTATTACAAATGAACCCATGTCCTTGTGGTTTGGTGAAGAATCTTTTGGACATATGACCAGGAGTAGTATGGCTGAGTCTTGAGGGAGAACTATTCCCAATTTTCAGAGATATTACCAGATTGATTTCCAAAGTGGTTGTACAAGTTTGCACTCCCACCAATAATTGGGGAATGTTTCCCTTTCTCCACATCCTTGCCTGCATTTGCTGTTACTTAAGTTTTTGATCTTAGCCATTCTGATGGGTGTGAGATGGGATATCAGGGTGGTTTTGAGTTGCATTTCCGTGGATTAAGGACGCTGAGCATTTGTTCAAGTGTCTTTCAGCCATAGAGATTCCTCTTTTGTGAATTTTGGTTTAGTTCTGTATCCCATTTTAAAAAATATTTCTTAATTATTACTTCAGGTTATATCTCCATCACAGTGTCCTCTTCCTGCCCCTCCCAGTCCTGCCATCCCACCCTCCACCCCTTATCCCTTCCATCCCACTCCTCTGGAGTGGAATGTCCCTACATAACACTCTCCCACCCCATTTCAGCAGTCATATGGGGGCCAAGAGCCCCCTCATGCACTGAGGGCCTACAAGGCAGTACCACTAGGACAAAGTGTCTCATTGACAGAAAAAGTCTATGTTCATGTACCCCATTTTTATTGTATTATTTGGTTTGTTGATGTTTACTTTCTTGAGTTCTTTATATATTTTGAATATTAGCCCTCTGTTAGATGTGGAGTTGATCAAGATATTTTTCCCAGTCTGTAAGCTGTCATTTTGTTGTAATGATAGTGCCCTTTGCTTTACAGAAGATTTTCAATTTCATAAGTTCCCACTTGTTCATTGTTGGTTTTAGAGCCTGAGCTATCAGTATTCTGTTCAGGAAGTTGTCACTTGTGCCAGTTAGTTTGAGGCTTTTTAAGCTTTCTTTTCTATTAGATTTAGTGTGTCTGGCTTTATGTTGAGGTCTTTGAGCCACTTTGGATTTAAGTTTTGTGCAGGATGATAGACATGGATCTGTTTGAATTCTATGTGTGGACATGCAGTGAGACCAGCACCATTTGTTGAAGATGCTGTCCTTTTTCCATTGTATGGTTTAGCTTTTTTTGTCAAAAATTAAGAGACTGTAGGTGTTTGGGTTTATTTCTGGTTCTTCAACTCAATTCCATTGATCAACCAGTCTGTTTCTATACCAGTACCATGCTGTTTTTATTACTATTGCTCTGCAGTACAGTTTTGAAATTAGGACTGTTGCTACCTCTAGATATTCTTTTTTTGTTTGTTTATGTAAAAGTAATGATTTAATGGCTCTAAAGCAAGACAAAGCAATAGAATTGTGCTTCTTTTGCAGACTGGGGACAAAGAAAGGCTTAACTACAATTTCCCATACAAACATGAAACAATATTCATATAGAATAAACATCCTTACAGACAACTGATAGGTGATAAACATGCACTAAGTTCGACCGAGGCAAAACTGAGAACTGGTGGGGTAATCCATATTTTAAATTCAACATGTTTGCTCTATGTAAAAATACCTGTAGAAACTCATAATAAATTTCTCCTATTTCCAGACATTACAGAAAAGGCAGATTCTCTTAACTACAAAAACAACTCTTAAATTTGAAATTACTATTATGCCACATACACTAAAATAATTGTAGATAAAATGCTTTACTTCAGTAATTAGCTGGTTGACTTAAAATCTATTTTAGAATTCCAGTGATAAATAGTATTTAAAAACACATTAATTCTATTTTAACCAATGGAAAAATTAAAACACTATTTCCATTTGCCTTGGTTAAAATTTCTCTTTACTGCAACATTAATTTTGAAAGTATTATTGGAGAAAAGCCAGAACTATGATGATCTGCCATTTGGTTCTAAGTGGAAAAGAATTTGAAACTAGTCATCAACATTAAAACAAATTCTGTGCTGGTGGTAAGCCTCAACATAGGGTGCACTATGGGTATCTGCAAAGGTCAAACCAGTTTGGAGAATTTTAACAACTGTTTTTGAATGCATGAAACACACTCTTTTTATAGTATTTATAAATATATCACACAATACTGCTTCCTGTTATGTCGTGTACCAATATGGCATTGTACAACAAGCATAATGCCACTGATTCTTACAGAAGCGAATCATTTAAACAAGTTAGTGAAATAAACGGTAGTACCCGCTTTTCAGACATACACATTGTAAAATTGAAGTTTCCTTTGATCATTTTGCGTAGCAACAGAGAAGTAAAAATAAAACAGGAATTAAAATGGCTAAGTATGCAAGAAGTTGTTATTTACAGTGACATGGCTGCATAGAATGCTTATTCTATGCTCATTCTTCCCATTTGTTGTATTTCCAGATAAAAAGCACTTGTTTTCTACAGGTTCACAAAACAGCATTGTGATGTTCAAGTTCATAAAACTAGACCACTGCTGAACATAAGGTCAGATAAAACTCTTCAAGATATTGTATACAAATTAGTCCCAGGGCTTTTCAAAAATGAAACGAAGAGAAGAAGGGATTTTTATGCAGCTCATCCGTCCACTGATGCTGCCAATGGCTCTAATGAAGACAGAGGAGAAGTTGCAGATGAAGATAAGCGAATTATAACTGATGATGAAATAATAAGCTTGTCTATTGAGTTCTTCGATCAGAGCAGATTGGATCGGAAAATAAACAAAGAGAAGTCTAAGGAAGAGGTGAATGATAAAAGATATTTACGATGCCCAGCGGCGATGACTGTGATGCACTTGAGAAAGTTTCTCAGGAGCAAAATGGACATACCTAATACTTTCCAGATTGACTTCATGTATGAAGAGGAACCTTTAAAGGATTACTATACACTAATGGACATTGCCTACATTTACACCTGGAGAAGAAATGGCCCACTTCCTTTGAAATACAGAGTTTGGCCAACTTGTAAAAGAATGAAGATCAGTCACCAGAGAGATGGACTGACAAATGTTGGAGACCTGGAAAGTGACTCTGGGAGTGACAAGGCCAACAGCCCAGCAGGAGGTATCCCCTCCACCTCTTCTTGCTTGCCCAGCCCCAGCATTCCAGTGCAGTCTCCTCATCCACAGTTCCCTCACGTTTCCAGCACTATGAATGGAGCCAGCAGCAGCCCCAGTGGTAACCACCAATCTTCCTTTGCCAGTAGACCTCGAAAATCATCAATAAATGGGTCATCAGCAACTTCATCTGGTTGAGTCCTGAGACTGTTGAGGGAAAGATTTTTCCCCCCCCCCCCCCATTTAGGTACCTTCATCTAGATCTTCTTTTATTGTACAGGATTGATTTAGCTATTCTGGGTTTTTTTTTTGTTTCTGCATATGAAATTGAGAATTGTTCTTTCAATGTCTGTAAAGAATTGTGTTGGTATTTTGATAGGAATTACATTGAATCTATATATTGCTGTCAGTAGGATGGCCATTTTTATTATGTTGATCCTACCTATCCATGAGCATGGGAGCTCTTTCCATCTCCTGATATCTTCTTTGATTCTTTCTCCAAGGACTTGAAGTTCCTTTCATACATGTCTTTCACATGGTTAGTTAGAATTGCTCCCAGGTATTTTATATGATGTGTGGCTATAGTGAATGGGGTTGTTTTCCTAATTTCTTTCTTGGTTCATTTGTGTGTGTGTGTGTGTGTGTGTGTGTGTGTAAAGAAGGGCTATTGATTTTTTGAACTAATTTTGTATCCAGCCACCTTGCTGAAAGAGTCTATCAGCTGTAGGAGTTCTCTGGTGGAATTTTTGGGGTCACTAATATATACTAGCATATCACATGTGAATAGGGATACTTTGACTTCTTCCTTTTAAATTTGTATCCCCTTGATCTCTTTTTGTTGTCATATTGCACTAGGTAGAATTTCAAGTACTATGTTGAGGAGAGTTGGAGAGAGTCAGCAGCCTTACCTTGTTCCTGATTTTAGAGGAAATGCTGTAAGTTTCTCTCCATTTAATTTAATGTTGGCTATTGGCTTACTGTATATTATGTTTAGGTATGGTCCTTGAATGCCTAAAATCTCCAAGACTTTTAACATGAAGGGGTGTTGGATTTTGTCAAATGTTTTTTCAGCATCCAATGAGATAATCATGTGGGTTTTTTAGCTTGTTTATATGGTAGATTACATTGATCTATAATGGATTTTTGAACCACCCCTGCATCCCTGGGATGAAGTCTACTTGATCATGGTGTATGATACTTTTGATGTGGTCTTGGATTTGGTTTGCATGCATCTTATTGAGTATTTTTGCATCCATGTTCATAAGGGAAATTGGTCTGAAATTCTCTTTCTTTGTTAGGTCTTTGTGTGGTTTAGGGGTCAGGGTGACTGTGGCCTTATAGAATGAGTTTGGCAGTGTTCTTTCTGTTCTATTTTGTGAAAGAGTTTGAGGAGTATTGGTATCGGTATTAGCTACTACCACACATTGAAAGTGTGGTAGAATTCTGTGCTTAAACCATCTGGTCCTGGGCTTTTTTTTTTGGTTGGGAGACTTTTTATGACTGCTTCTATTTTCTTAGGGTTTATATAACTGTTTAATTTGTTTTCTTGGTTCTGATTTAAACTTGGTACTTCGAATCTCTCAAGAAAATTTGTCCATTTCACTTAGGTTTTCCAATTTTGTGAAGTATTGGTTTTTGAAGTAAGACCTAATGATTCTTTGGATTTCCTCAGTTTTGATTTTCCTTTGTTATTTCCCCCTCTTTCTGATTTTATTGATTTGGGTATTTTACCTCTGCCTTTTAGTTTGGCTAAGCGTTTGTCTATTTTGTTGACTTTCTCAAAGAACCAACTCTTGGTTTCATTGATTCTTTGTATTGTTCTTTCTGTTTCTAAGTTATTGATTTCGGCCCTGAATATGATTATTTCCTTCTGTCTACTCCTCTTGGAAATGTTTGCTTCTTTTTTCCCTAGAGCTTTCAGTCATGCTGTTAAGTTTCTAATATGAGTTGTCTCCATAATTTCTTAGTTTTAATAAAAAGACATTTATTTTATGTGTATGAGTATTTTGCTTTCATGTATGTCTGTGTACATGTGTCTGTCTGGTGCTCATTGAGGTCAGAATAGGATCTACTGGATCAAGATACAGATCCAGAGATCTAATGGAATTGGAGATATGGAGGTTTGTGCACAGATATGTGGGATATATTCAAGAACAAGTGCTCTTTACCATAGAGCAATATCTCCAGTCCCCTTTTAAAAATTGATAGATGATTTAGTAACTTTATTCATGCTATTTACTGGATTGAACTTCTGTGCAAGTAAATCTTTGTTCATAATTATACAGATTGCTATTTTACTTAAAATGAATACTTAATGGATAGACTTTTGATTTTAAAATTATACTATAAATTTAGCACACATTTTTAGAGTTGCCTGATTATTTACTAATAATTTATGATCAGATATTTACTTATGGTTGGATATTAATTATAATAAATAATTATTAATTATTTTATTTAAATATCATAGCATTGTTACAATAAGTCCACCTCTGTCTCTCTCTGTCTCCTTAGCATTATAATGTGAATTTCAAAGTCTTTCAGTTTCACTGGCCAAAACAAATGGTTCTCTAGAGAAAATGTCCCTGAACCATAAACTTCTTCTAAACTACAGCATCTCTTGGTCATTGGTCTCTTGAGGCATGTATAACTAGTTTCTTATCTTCTTATGCTGGGTATTATTTGGTGTCTTATGTTAGGGAGCATAGGATATCTTAGTCTGTAAAGATGCTGTTCTTTTCATACAGGTAAAAATGGATGGATTATAGAGAGTTTTAGATATAGAAAAGTGGGTATATTTATACACCCAATGCTATTGTTGGAATTTCTATGAATATGCTCATATCATCAAGTTCATGAGAGAGTCAAAGCAGAGTAGATAGCATCCAAGAAACAAAATTGAGAATCCTTGTAAGGATTAGGAAAGGAATAAGAGAATCATTGTAAAAAATAGTTAATGTCGTATTGGTAAATGTTAACAGGCTTTTTGAGAGAGAAGCACCTTGTATCTGAGGAACTAGGAAGACACTGGGAATAACAAACAACTTTATAATGTCTTGGATTAATCATAGTTTACAGTTAAATACTCTGTTCTCTGATGATTACATGAACAATCTTACCTTCTACCACTTGGTAAATAAGCAAAAATTTGATTATCCATAAAATAAAAGTCACAAATATTATATGATTTTTTTATTCATTGGCTTTAAAAAGTGTTGGGCACAATCTGATTGTCTTACAAAATAGAGTAAAATTTCCTAGAAAGTTATCAACTGTGCTTAATGAAACATCATAGACACCTAGGCAGAAATAAAATTTGAGATAGGAATCAAAAGACCCAACATGGAAAAAGGTGGTTTTTTAAAAAATATAATTTCACTTTGAAATGTTATATGGATGATTTTCAAAATAATACATAAATCTGCTAGGATCTAGAATTATGTTTTTTGTTTTATTCATAATAGCTATGTATATTAATTTTAATTTTCAATTTTTAGTAGGATAAGGAAGGGTTAATGAGTTTTCACAAATTAACATTTTCTGGCTATGATAGAGGATGAGAAGCAGAATCAGAGTAGTAAAGAAGATATTGTTAAAATGAGTTTCTTGAAGCTATTTGATGACTTTTTAATATATATACTTAAAAACTTTAAATAATATACAATTATTTATATCTACCATAATTAGTAAAAAATAAAGATGTTTTGAATTTACAAGAAAAGCCTTGGTTTTGCTGAGGTTAAAGAAGGTGTTTGACAAATTGAAACCTAAATTTACAAAATGTTTGGGCTAGGAAGAGTATGATCTTTCAGTGCTTCTAGATGGAGAAGGAAAATGAAGAGTATAGATGATTGTTTACATGACCACTTTGTTCAGTCCTTGATTGTGTCTATCAATTTGCCTCAAATCTTTATTTGGAAACAGTTATCAAATTTTCCATTGAAGATTCCTGAATTCTTTGTAAATCAAGGAAAACCTACAACACAAGGTAAAGTCTCAACAGCACTGTACCCCAGCATCTACATCTAGAAACCTTTTTTTAAATTTATTTTTTATTTCTTCAAGTTACATCTCAATCTCAATCCCCTCCCTACTTCCCCCTCCAGTCCCACCCTCTTCCCCCTCAACCCCCTCATCCCCTTCCTTTTTTTAAGTTTAAGGTATATTTCCCCCCAAATAGCCCCCCCCTTTCAGTCCAACAAATGGCTCTTTCTCTTATAACAATAAATACAATACAAACAACAGAAATAATTAGGCCAAAGACCTTTCTGCCTGACTGCGATTGGAATTTGACTCTGTCTAGTGTTTTTAAATATTTGGTGTCAAACTTCATCAGTGTCTATATTTTTTGATATGTGATATTTGAGTATGTTCCAGAGTTACATCTTTTCAACCTCATTGAACAGAATCCCAGTTCTTGTTTACATGATGGGAACTGGCAATCTTGAAAGACAGATAAATTCTCAATTGATGAATACCCAGTCAAAAAATAGTTCCAACAACTTTAGCACTTGAGAAATACATGGATATGTGGTATAATTTGTTATTTCTGAAGATGTGGACCAAAATCATTGCAAACAATATTTCATAAATTACTTTAGTTAATGTAAATATAATATTTTCCATTTTATTTTCATGGTTATATACATTTCAAATTGTGTAGCTCTTCTTATATTTTATTTTCCTTTCTTTTTCCATTTTCTTCTTCCTCCTCTTTCTCCCAATTCTCCTTTTATTTTCCCATCTCATATTTTCTGTCACTTCAGAACTCTGCCACTTTTTTTGCCTGTCTTCTTTGTTTTAAATTCATGTATATTTCATGTGGCTTTTAATAATTCAAATGCAACTTTTGTTCTTCAGCAAATATTTATTTATTCATCTTTTATATCTGTTGTAATTCTGTGTTTTGAGAGTCTGATAAGAATATACACCCAGTCCTTCCCTTTATGGAATTATTGTCTAGTTTAGAGGAATTTTGTCAATGGATTGCATCAGTAGTAGGCATTATTATAAGAAACAGTGTTCCACAAGAGTAAATATGTTAAATTTGTAATTAAAAGTTCATATTTTACCTCTAAATCAATATGAATATTATACCATATTATTGGATAAAAAGATTGAAATACATTTTGAAGTATGTATATTTGATTTGTAGTTTTGATGTCCTATTCTTACTCATAATATTTATCTTTTATTCATTAAAATTTCAAACCAGCTGTGTAATATCAAAGGTAAATGAAATAAATATTAACATTTATTTAATACATATATATATATAGAATACAATTGTTTTAAGTGTATCTGATAGGTGATCTGAGGCTCAAGTGTCTAAGTAATCTTGGTAATCTGAATCCAATGGCCATATTCTGCTTTTTCTGTCATGTTGTTTTACCAGATACACATAGATCTGCAATATAATGTGATAAACCCTGTATCAATGATCGAACAAAATGCTTTCTATGCTATCATGGTACTTTTCATAGAATTGCTTTTGAATACTATGAGTTGAATAATCCAGGGCAGTGATTCCTCCTGACTGCTAGTACTCTATGGATTTACACTTTGTTAGAATGTGTATTCAGATGTTTGACTTTGCCTTAGTGTCAAATTTCTGGATAAGTTTCTAAACACCTGACACAATTTTCTGTGTCTAACATGATTAAAAAATAGGAACTGAGAGTTCATTGACTTACACTATTTTGTGGTCCATGTTCCATCTCATAAGGAGCATCACTGTACCACATGTGGAAAGAAGTGTGATGTTAAATTCAGAAATATTACATAGAACAGAACCATCAGATATAACCACCACTACTTTCTCTGTGTAGTCACCTTTTCAATATCTATGGGCATATTGTTTTTCATTCTTTCTATTTTAATAAGTTATAATTAACAAATTATATATATATATATATATATATATATATATATATATACTGTGGGAAATTTCAATAAAGATTTACAAAATGAAATGATTAAATCAGGCTAGTAACATGTACATCACCTCACATGCTTATTTGGGCTAGGATAATTTGAAGTTCTACTCTTAAGTTGTTTTTTCCAGAATGCAGCTGTTGTTAACTATAGTCAGTATAATGCATAATTAGTCCACTAAAACTAATGACTCATCTCATTGTACCTTTTGACCAACATCTTCTCATTCTATCTCCACACTCCATCTCTTTTATTGCATGATCCACCAATGTGTTCTCTGCTTCTATGACTATGACTTGAGATTCCACATTTCAGGAAGACCTTGAGTGTTTTTTTTTTTGTCTCTCCTTGACTTCCCTTAGCATAATGACTTCAAAATTTATTAATATTATCACAAAAACACAGAATTCCCCTTTTAAATGTTGAGGATTATTTCAAGATGTGTATTTGTTATTACAATTTCATTAGTACACACTGGTTGTTTTTATATACCAATTTCTTGTAAATTATGCTGAAATGAAAATTGAAAGACAATTTTTCATTATAATTGTTTAATTTCTTCCATATACATATCCCACAAAGCAATATTGCTATATCCTGCTAGATCTCAAGTTCTGTTTCTTTTCTCTTTTGCTTTTGTACACTTTTTTTTCTTTCCTTCTGCCAATACCTATAAATAGCTTCTCAGGTAAGGATGGGACTTCATGGCCACTTCTCTTTTCTGTGTTGAGGTTTAGTGTGACTTGAAGTTTTTCAGGTCTTGTGCATGCTGCCCCAATCTTTGTGAGTGTGAGTGCATATGTGCAACTGCTCTTCTGTGTCAGAAAAATATATGTAGTTTTTAAAATCTTTTTGCAGCCTCTTCTGCAATAATTCTTAGCTTTAGGAGGAGGGGTGTGATACAGATACCTTTTTATGGCTGAGAATTCTCCAGTCTCTTATTGTCTTCACGTTGGTTAGTTGTGTATATCTTTCCTAATTGTCATTTACATTAAAACTTAACTTCTATGATAAGGGTTGAGAGATGGATTAATCTATGAGTATAACAATAATTCATTAGAAATTTGCTTAATACTATGTCAATTTAACAGATAATAGTAGTAGACTATCCCCTCAAACTTGTGACCTTTCTATTCACTAGTTCTTGGCCCTGTTTCAAGGTGAAAAAAATAAACCTAATATGCATATAGAAGCTTCACCCTCATTGGTCAGCTTTCATAGTGCTGGAAGGTGCTATCCATACTCCTGGAAGAGAAAGTAGTCATCAAACCTGTTATATTTAGACTTTTTAATGGTATTAAACTCAAGAAGTGTGATGTTTTAGTGATTAATATTTATGCTTCTTTGTTAATTAGTCATGTTCAGTACTTGTACAGATATCTGACAGTCTTTAGGTTGGTTGTGACACTAAAGTACAAAAAGGATTTTATATATTTCAGATTTTCCCTTCCTAGACTATTAATAGTCTATTCTCCTTTAGGTAGTACTGACAACAAAGCCAATGGAAAAAGTGAATCACTCTGTGTCATCAGAGTTTGTGTTCCTAGGACTCACCAACTCCTGGCATATTCAACTGCTGCTCTTTCTGTTCTCTTCAATGTTGTATGTGGCAAGCATTATGGGAAACTGCCTCATAATTTTCACTGTGGCTTATGACCTTCACTTACATTCCCCTATGTACTTTTTTCTGTCCAACCTCTCCTTCATTGATGTGGGTATTTCTTCTTCCACTTCACCCAAGATGATTTATGACTTATTCAAACAACACAAAGTCATTTCCTTTAGAGGTTGTGTGATCCAAATATTCCTCATTCATACCATTGGTGGTGTGGAGATGGTGCTGCTCATAGCCATGGCCTTTGATAGATATGTGGCCATATGTAAGCCTCTCCATTATCTGACTGTGATGAGCCCCCAGAAGTGCATCTTCTTTTTAATTACTGCTTGGGGAGTTGGCATTATGCACTCTATGATACAACTGGTTTTCATAGTAAATTTACCTCTCTGTGGTCCTAATATATTAAACAGCTTCTACTGTGACCTTCCTCAATTCATCAAACTTGCTTGCTCGGACACATATAGACTGGAATTATTGGTGTCAATCAATAGTGGATTCATGTCTGTGTGCTCCTTCTTTATACTGATCATTTCCTACATTATCATCATATTTACTGTTCTGAAACATTCTTCAAGTGGTTCCTATAAGGCACTATCTACACTTTCAGCTCATGTCATTGTAGTGTTCTTATTTTTTGGTCCTGCCATATTTTTCTATACATGGCGTTCTTCCTCTTCACATCTGGATAAGTTTCTGGCCCTATTTGATGCAGTTGTTACTCCTTTTTTGAACCCTATGATCTACACATTGAGGAATAAAGACATGAAAATGGCATTGAGGAGAGTATTCAAACATCTAACCGGCTATAGGCAAATCTCTTGAATAACTACATTGTGAATAGTCTTAGTTGAAAATGAAATTTCATTGGTCAACCTCTGAGGAAAAAATTTACACACCCACACACATATATATACATATATATATATGTATATATATGCACTATTTTATATGATACTTATAAGGAAGCTACAATTTCTTCCAAATACAGACAAAAGTTACATAATTCTTAAATATTTATTTATTACTTCAGGTTACATCTCCATCACAGTGTCCTCTTTCCACCCCTCCCAGTCCTGCCCTCCTACCCTCTACCCCCTATCCTTACCATCCCACTCCTCTGGAATGGAGTGTTCCTACATAACAGTTCCTGCCCCAGTTCAGCTGTCATATGAGGGCCAAGAGCGTCCTCATACACTGGGAGCCTATAAAGCAGCACCATTAGGACAAAGTGTCTCACTGACAGGAAAAAAGTCTATGTTCATGTTCCTTTTGCTGCATTGGTTGAAGTATAGTTATCCTGTACTATATGGCTAAAATCTGACTATAAGTGAATAGATGCCATGTGCATCCTTCTGAGTCTGGGTTAGCTCACTCAGGATGAGCTTCTCTAGTTCCATCCATTTGGCTGCAAATTGCATGATTTCATTGTTTCTGATAGCTCAGTAGTATTTCATTGTGTAGATGTACGACAGTTTTTTAATCCATTCTTCAGTTGAGGGACATCTGGGTTGTTTCAAGTTTCTAGCTATTACAAATAAGGCTGCTATGAACATAGATGAGGAAACTTAAAAGCTACATATTTTTATAGTGTAAAGATTATATTAATCATGAGCTTTAATTCTTAAAGATTAGCATTTGTTTGAAATAAACTCTTTTATTGTTCTTCTGTTTTTATTTTTTAATATTTTCAGGTAACAGCATAATTATGCCCTCCCCTATACTCCTCCTTGCTCTCTTTTAAATCTATGCACTCTCTTTTTATTAATTGTTGTTACATGCATATATGTATGTACATATATATATTCCTAAATAAAACTCTCTTGGTCTGTGTAGTGCTACTTGTATGGGTGTTTTCAAAGCTGACCATTTGGTATTAGATAGCCAATTAGTGTGCTCTTACTGGGGAAGACAATTTCACTCTTCCTTCCTATAATTCAGATTCCCCCTTTCCATCTTTACACTGATTTATCTTCTATAACCTTCACAAAACTACTCTTTCACACCATTTTTCTTTTCTTTGGATTATCAGAAGTCTTTGCTGGTAATTATTTTTATTAATTAAGTTATGCATTTATTTTACATCCTAATCTCAGTTTCCTCTTCCTCCTCTCCTCCCAGTCCCACCCTCACTCCCCTCCCCTCCCTACATCCACTTCTCTTTCCCTTCTCCTTAGAAAAGGGGAGTCCTCCCAAGAATATCAACCAACTTTGTCATATCTAGTTGCAGGAAGACTAGGCACATATTCTATTGAGGCTAGACAAGGCAGCCCAGTTAAGGGAAAGTGCTCCATAGGCAGGCAATGCAGTCAGAGACAGTCCCTGCTCCTGTGTTAGGAGAGCTACACAAAGACCCAGATGCACAAGTATTACATATGTGCAGAAGCCTTAGGTCATTCCCATGCATTCTCTTTGGGTGGCAGTCAGTCTTTATGAGTCCCTGTGGATTTAGGTTAGTTGATTCTTCAGGTTTTCTTGTGGTGTCCCTGATCCCTTTGATTCCTTCAATCCTTCCTCCCCATCTTCACAAGATTACTCACACTCCACTAAATGTTTGTCTGTGGGTCTCTGCATCACTTTCCATAAGTTGCTGGGAAAGCCTATCTGATGACAATTATGGTAGGCTCCTGTCTCAAGTATAGCAGAATATGCTTTATAGTGTCAGGAGTGGACTCCTTCTTATGGCATCAGTTTCAAGTTGGGCCAGTCACTGGTTGGCCTTTCCCTCAAATTCTGCTCCATCATTAACCCTTGAACATCTTTTCGGCAGGACAAATTGTAAGTCAAAGGTTTTGCGGCTGTGTTGATATTCCAATCCCTCCACTGGAAATCTTGTCTGGTTAGAGGAGATGGCTGGTTCAGGTTCTATATCCCCATTGCTAAAGTGTCTTAGCTAGGGTCACCATCATAGATTCCTGGGAGTTTCCATTGTCCTAGGTTTCTAGCTTGTCCCAGAGATAGGCTTCCCCAAATCCAATTGTTTCTTTCTCTCCATCTTCCTAGAGTGATGAAACATTGAACTGAGTAATTTTCCATGTCTGTACGTTGCACATATTCTTTTCCAATTTTTGGGACTTTTCTGGCATTGGAGGAAGGTAGGAATTCTCAGAGAACCCAGAGGAGTCTGAAGTGTGCAAGTAGAAGCTGTGTAAGCTGTGTGTGGAATAGCAAGGAGAAGACAATGGAATCTGCTGAGTTTTTCTTCCTGAGGAACAATTTACTATTCAAAGCCATTCAATTTCCATTCACCTTTCTTATATATTGTTCTCTTTTCCAATAAAAATTATAATTTATTTTTTTAAGGATTTCATACATGAGTACAGTATTTATATCATTTTTACCTTTCCTTCTTGCCCTTGTAACTCCTTTGATATCCTTCTTCAATATGTCTCAGATTCACAACTGATTCTTTAATAATTATTGTTGTGCAACAATTATATGTATATATAATATTGTTATATTAAATAATAATTTAATTATTATTATATAGCTTTCTGAGTCCATTTAGTGCTGCAAATATGCACATGCATTCATAGTTAAGTGCATGGGAAATAACCTATCAGGAATGTCATCCGTTGTGAAAACTGACTCATACTCTCTCAGAATCCATTGATTGCCTGTAGCAGAATGGCAGTAGTAGGTTTTCCTCTAGAGTCTATGATACTTACAGCTATGAGTAGTTGCCTAGGTTTACAGTAGCAAGGATGGATTCCCCCATATTGAGTTCAATTAGACAGACATTGGTTATTTTCCAAGTGGAAGTGTCATTATTGCACTATTGGGGTTATCTTGCCAGACTGGTCATTGTTATCATTCATAGGCTTTACAGTTGGGTAACACTGTTGATTGTTTTTCTCTTTTATAGCTTGAGTAGCACCTTCAGATATTATGAAATGACTTAATAGAGATAGAGAAGAGATAACATTACTTAAGGCAACAGAAATGGAGGGTTGTGCTACCCATGCTCATTGCCAAAATGATGTCATTATGAGTGCCATATGCCAGGCATATAGCTGTGAAGTCTGCTTTTTACCTTTCTAGGTGTGCTACTCCTTTGGCATTACAAAAATTCAAATTATACTCTTTACATAAATAAAATAGATCAATATTAAACATTTTTTATTTTATTTATTAACATTTTTTCAAGTTACATCTCAATGAAAGTCCCCTCCCTCCTTCCCTCCAGGTCCCACCTTCCCTCCCTCCCTCTTCCCCATCTCTGTCTCCTCCTCCTTGGATGAAAGGAGCTCCCACATATCAACCCCCCTCAGTTTATCAGTCACATGAGTTATAAGAGCTTCCTGTTGTAGTGGGATTTGATATAGCAGACCAGCTAGAGTAAGGTATGCCACTAACAAGCAATAGGTCTGCGACTCACTGTTATGCGGAGTTTTTCATAGGACAGTTATGCAAGGTTCTTATCTGTTTGGATCTTGGGTTGTAGTATAGTTGTCCTGTACTATATGGCTAATATGCACTTATAAAGGAGTATATACCATATGCACCTTTATGGATCTGAGTCAGCTTACTTTGGATGAGTTTTGCTAGATCCATCCATTCAGTTGCAAATTGCATGATTTTCTTGTTTCTGATGGTTGAGTAGTATTCCATTGTGTAAATGTACCACTATTTAAAAAAATCTATTCTTCAGATTAAGGACATCTGGTTTGTTTCTAGTTTCTGGCTATTAAGAATATAGCTGAATGAACATTGTTGAGGCAATGTGCTTGTGGTTTGGTGGAGTATCTTTTGGATATATGCCCAGTTATGGCTAGGTCTTGAGGTGGAACTAGTCCCAATTTTCTAAGATATCACCAGATTGATTTTCAAAGTGGTTGTACAAGTTTTTACTCCCACCAGCAATGGAGGAGTGTTCCTCTTTCTCCACATCCCTACCAGCATGTGCTATCTCTTGAGTTTTGATCTTAGCCATTCTAATGGGTGTGAGATGGAATCTCAGAATTGTTTTGAGTTGCATTTCTCTGATGACCAATGATGTTGAACATTTCTTCAAGTGCCTCTTAGCCTTTAGAGATTCTTCTTTTTTAATTCTCAGTTTGGTTATGTACCCCATTTTTTATTGGATTATTTGGTTTGTTGGTGTTTAATTTCTTGAGGTCTTTATATATTTTGGATGTTAGTCCTCTGTTCTATGTGGGGTTGGTTAAGATCTTTTCCCAATCTGTAGGTTGCTGTTTTGTTCAAATGACAGTTTCCTTTGCCTTACAGAAGCTTTCCAGTTTCATGAGGTCCCATTTATTGATTATTGGTCTTAGAAGCTGAGCTATAGGTGTTCTGTTCAGGAAGCTGTCACCTGTGCCAACAAGTTCCCAGCTTTTCCTCACTTTGTCTTCTGTTAGATTTAGTATGTCCAGTTTTATGTTGAGGTCTTTGATTCACTTTGATTTAAGTTTTGTTCAGGGTGATAAATATGGATCCATTTACATTCTTCTACATGTTGACATCCAGACCAGCACCATTTGTTGAAGATGTCCTTTTTCCATTGTATGGTTTTGGCTTCTTTGTCAAAAATTAAGTGACTGCAGGTGTGTGGGTTTATTTCTGAGTATTTGATTCAATTCCATTGATTAATCCATCTGTTTCTATGCCAGTACCAGGTGAGGTTGTGGAGAAAGGGGAACACTCCTCCATTGCTGGTGGAAGTGCAAGCTGGTACAACCACTGTGGAAATCAGTCTGGCGATATCTTAGAAAATTTGAAATAGCTCTACCTGAAGACCCAGCCATACCACTTCTGGGTATACATCCAAATGATTCCTCACCAAAAAACAAGGACATCTCCTCATCTATATTCATAGTAGCTTTATTTTTAATATCTAGAAACTGGAAACAACCCAGATGCCCTTCAACTGACAAATGGATAAAAAACTGTGGTACATCTACACAATGGAATACTACTCAGCCATCAGAAACAAGGAAATCATGCAATTTGCAGCCAAATGGATGGAAGTAGAAAAGCTCATCCTGAGTGAGCTAACCCAGAATCAGAAAGATGCACATGGGATCTATTCACTTATCATTGGATTTTAGCCATATAGTACAGGATAACTATTCTACAACCAACATACCAAAAGGAACAGGAACATAGACTTTGCTACCTGTTAGTAGGACACTTTTCCCTAATGGTACTGCAATGTAGGCCCCGAGTGCAAGAGGAAGCTCTTAGCCCTCATATGACTGCTGAACTGGGGAGGGGGATGATGTGTATGGCTACTGCACTCCGGAGGAGTAGGATAGGTAGGAGAGGGTGGAGATGTTGGGAGGATGGAACCAAGAAGGGTGGAAAGAGGGCATTATGATGGAACTGTAACTTGAAGTAATAAAAAAAAAAGAAAGAAATTGTTGTACGTCTACAGAATGTAATACTACTCTGCTTTCAGAACCAAGGATATTATGAAAATTGCAGGCAAATAGATAGAACTAGAAAAGATCTTCCTGAGTGAGCTAACACAGACCCAAAAAGACATACATGGTATTTACTCACTCATAAGTGTCAGGAGCTGTATACTCTTGAGGCTCCTTCCTTCATTTCTATCTGCTATTCTTAGGCCCTTTACATGCAATGTTCAAGCACTGTCAGAAGTTGTCCAAGAAAGGAGTTCAATAAACATGTAAACTTCCTGAAAAGCTATCTGGCGTTTTGCAAAGTCTATATTGAAGATGCCCCCTAGAGTTGCTTCTTGCTAACACCCCCCTTTCCCTTTTATCTTTTATTTCTGACATGGAGTACAAATTTCCTCATTGCTAAGTGCCACTCTGCTTGTTTGGCCAGACTTCACACAGAGTCCTATAAAGATGCTATTATTTCTGATATCAGTTTTACAAACTACCTGATTCAGTTCAAACAATTTTAGAAGTTAATGAAGTTAGACAGTTGATAGAAAAACATATAGCTGTAGTAAATACTCTTGCCAGACATTGTGTATCTCATTAGGAGACAGGCCTGGGATAGATTTATAACCTCAGATAAGTTTTCACTCTAGAGGTCAGAAGTGACTCCAGATGCAAACCATAAATCCAATTAAGGGTTTTAAACTTCCCATGAACTTAGGATATAATGAGCCTACCAAGAGATGCCTAAATTTAATACAAATCTAAATGACAATATATACAAACTGTTTTATTGTAATTTCTTATACCTTGTCAGGTTTGACATAATATACTGTCATCTTAAACTTGTGTATAGAAAAGCAAATTTTAATTGAGTTCTAAAATTTGTGATTGTTAACTGCCCTCCTATTGCAATGGTTTTATCTGTCATTGTGATAAATACTTTTTTAACCATTAGGTAACTCTTTCTTTGATGTAGAGAGCCCTCACTCAGGGTATAAAAAGAATGGTCACAACAATAAACTTGTTGCATCCTAATTTTGTCCATTTCCTTTTTCTTGTGTGAGTGTTCTCATCCATTTCTTCTTATTTTTATATAACTCATGGATCAGGTAAATATCTTGGAGTTCCACCATGAACTTCTGAGATAAATTGATCGAAACGTACTTTAGTCCACTGAAAACTCAGTGAGTGGCCTGCCAGATAGTAGGCCAAGCACTTGTGTTAACTTACAAAACAAAGGGCTGTTTTTACCACCTCCTTGACTTGCAGCCCTAACCAAAGGAAAAAATTTGGTCATTTTGACTCTGGTAGTCAGTGACAAAGGGCTTGCTCTGAGCTACAGAAGAGAAAAGTGTAGGGGTTAGATAAATTAGATTTAGAAAATATATAGGAGTTTCTGATACTGTCTCTTAATTCGGGGTCTGAAGAGCATTATCAGCATGAAGTCAGCAAAAACAGGAAAGACTTCATAGACTGAAAAACAAGGTTGAAGTCAGGAAAAACAGGAAAGACTCAATAGACTTGAAGAAACAAAGTATCTGGCCTGACATTGTTTTCAGCTGCTAAGTGGGCGGAGCCCAAATTAAGCTTAAACAGAGTTCCTCCTATTTAAGGGCAGTGCATGGAGCCCCGAAGAAGAAGAGGCTCCTGATGCTAGAGAGCTCCAAGAGTCCTGCTGAAAAAAGGGCTGGCCATTGATGGCCAGCTCTCTCCCTGAAGCAGAAAGAAGCTGGTGAGCAAAAAAAGCCTGAGCAAGACACCAAAAGGCCAAGGACTAAACCCTGTGGCTCAGCTTTTGCCTAGAGGGGTTTGATCTGTCCGAACAGTGGCCTAAAAGAAACTGTGCCTGGCTTTAAGGACTGAGGCAGAGCAGCTGAGTTCCTGATTCAAAAGAAGTAAGTTGGCCTGCAGACGGCTGGGGTCTCCCACAGAGAAGAAAGCATGAAGCCTTATTTAAGGTGAGACTGCAATAACCAACTTACCCTGACGAACCTGCATCTGAGAGATCCAGAAAAAGGACTGCTAAGTGCGTTAAAGAATCTACAACAAAGACTGTGTTCCTGACGACTGAGGACCTGCCCTAGAGACTGTATCATTCTAAAAGGTTATGAAAGTAGTTGTTATAATTATCAATAGGTTTAGTGGATAGGTTAAAGGGGTTGTAGGAATTTATAGGATTAATAGTTAAGAAATTGTTGGTGTTTGTTATAAGTGAATTTAGTAATAAATAAATAAGTGTTAAATAATAATTTAAAAGTTCGGTTACAGAAAAGGCATATACTTCTCTCTCTCCCATAGCTAACTAACTACATTTAAAAATTGCCTGCAAGGGTCATCAGCCCTTGCAGTCGGGTCATCAGCCCCCAGAGAAGGCCAGACCTGGAATATTGTTGCACTGTGTCCCTCTTAAGATCCTGTTCTGTGTGATAAGGCTGGTCCTTGACACATAAGTAGATATTAGCTAGTATAGGATAAACATGCTACCATCTACCTACCCAAAGAAACTAAGCAACAAGGAGGACTCAAGGGATAATTCTTTAATCCCTCTAAATAGAGGAGATAAATTAGACATTGAAGTAAATGGAGAGAGGGATCTGGACAGGAAACCACCATTACTGCGATTTGAGAGGCTTTATCCAGGTGATAATAGAAACAGATGTAGAGACCCACAGTCAAACATTAGGGGAAAGTTAGGGAGTCTTGACGGAAAGTTGTGGAAAGGTTTGAGGGAGCTGGAGGGATCAAGGAGATGGCAAGAAGATCCACATAGCCAATTAACTCGGACACAAGGGGGTCATAGAGACTGCATCACCAACCAAAGAACTTGCATGAACTGGTCCTAGGATCACTACATGAATGAAGCTACTGGGCTGCTTGATTCTCAAGTGGATTTCCTAACAATTGGAATGGGTCTATCTCGGACTTAGACACTGTTGCGTCCCTGAAGGGCTCACTTTCCTAACAGAGCTCCCTTGCCTTGACTCAGTGGAAGAGGAGCCACTTAGTCCTGATGCTATTTGATGTACCAGAGTGGGTTGGCACTGGGTAGAGGGGGTTATGGGAAAAGTGGGTGGAAGTGTGGGACTGGGAGGAGAGGAGTGAGAGGGATGGTAATTGGAATATAAAATAAACAAATAAGTTAAAAAAAGAAATATTGGCATATTTACCAAACAACAAAGCTAATGTAAACTAAATGCCACATGCTTTTACTTGCTGGTCTGACCTACAAGTGAATAGTCACTGAAAAAAAGAATCTGATGCAGAAGTCATTCAATTATATGGGTGCAATTTGGATTCTACTTCACAATGTGGACTGGTAACATGAAATTCAGATTTTTATAATTGTATTGGTGTATTTTTACAATCTCTGATAAATGACTTTCATCAATTGTAGAAAAAATGGCTAATTAAATGATTTATCCAGTATTTATATTATCTTTAATTGTTTTGGCGGTATAAATCCTTAACCCGCCATTATAAATGAATACACACAGACACTGGGTGGATTTTAACAAGCCTAGGCCTGGGTTGTGCAATCCTAGTCCATCTAAGCTAGCTCATAATTCTATCACCCAAATATGACCCCATATATACATATGCTCCTTTGGACTATTATTCTCTATGCTAAGCCGATGTTTCAGACCACGTGGAAGGATCTTCTTTATCTACCCCATGGCGTGTCCTCCTTGTCTGTTCCTGGCTTCTCTCTGGCAACCTTCCTCCCAAGATGCTCTCTATTTCTCTCTAAAAGCTCCTAGTGCTGCCAACCTCTGTCTTTGCCCAATCTCCAGGCCTCAGCATTTATTTAACCAATCAGAGAAAATTAAGTAGCAGACAGCAAACAGGACCAATTAACATTTAGAGTGCTTAACACCACCCTATCATTTCCCCCCTTTTGTCTAATAAAAAGGATAAAGGTACATACATAATGCTTAGCCTATTTATATCAGGCAGTCTTGAGGAAGAAAAAAATCATCTATCTTGGTTTGTCTAACGTTTTTGAACCTAAATAATTTCTATCATATCCTATATTTTCTTTTAAATCCTAAATAGCTCTAGTTTAGCTATTATATCTTCAACCCCATCAAAGACTTAAGAAGGGATAAAGTTATTATTTGAGTGAATAGGAAGCACAGAAGAGCAGCTTCCATAAAGAAAAAATGATAGTTTGTTGCCTAGACAGTCCCAAATATCTCTCCATACCATTGGAGCATCATCTTTAGCCTTCTGGCCAAGCATATCTCACAGACATAAGACATAATTGTACAGCAGGAAATAAGGATTTTCCCATTATCTCTCTGCAGAATCAGGACATCAACTTACCTGCATTTAAGCTCTGGTCCATCTTTGGACTGTATAGAGTCTGTTGAGAGAGCAGGGGCATTTTTGTTCAGTAGAAATTATCTCCTGATGGGAGATTTCTTTTTGATGCTCATTGTTTTCTGTCAAGTCAAATGGGAGCTGTCAGGAGCTGTCTTAAAGTCAAACAATTCTTAAAATAATAATATCTTTAAATGCCATTTTCTGTACATCTCTGAGGATTTTGAAGACATATTGATTTATTAATCTATCTATCTTCTTTGAATAAGCAAATTGTAAAATTCTATCAAAATTAACCTTACCTTTTATCAATATACAAAATTCTATACCAATGTGTCAGAAGATAACCTTATTTTAAGAATAACAATAGTTGTAAGTAAAAGACACGGGGGAGGGAAGTTCCTCACCTGACACTGGGGATATTACTGCCACCCAAAAACTCGCAAGAGACCATCTTGATGCAATTGCAAGAGGTTTATTTTGGGGGGGGGGTCAGTGCACTGAGGGCACAACTCGTATCCCCCTCAGGGGTAAAGGAGTTTTGCGACCCCCAGTTGTCCGAGAGTAAAGATTTTATAGAGGAGCACCACAGATAAAGGGGGTGGGGGAAATCACAAGTGGAAAGTACCAACTCATTCTTTAGTTAACTAGCAGGAAACACACCCTATACTTGTTTTTCTCAGGAATGAACCTAATCTTATTTCGCTGTCTACTTTGTGGTCAGCCAGTTCCTGAAACCCAGGCCCCATGGACTCAATTGACTTCATTCTTGGTTCCTCCCTTTTTATGATCAGCTAAGTTCCTGGGACCCAGCGGGCCTGGCTTCACTGCCTGCCAAGGGGGTCTCTAAAATTTTCATTCCTTTCATCAAGTTTCAGAGCAGATTCAATAATCTATCCTCATATCTTATCATTTCTATATTATATACATATATTTCCCTTCTCTTCTTTTCAAGTTCCTTTTTTCCCTATATGAGAAAGAAGGATAGAGGGAAGAAATAGAGAAGACCTTGAGTCTAACCTCCTATACCTTGTTTAATAAGACCATTTAACAATTTGTAACCAGTCCCCTTAAATAACATCTATAACATATCAAATGATCAAAAAAAAAATCATCCACTTTACCTTTTGAGAATGTGGTGTCACTCTCTTAAAATTGCTTCCTGCTGAATTGGGATGTAGAAAACCTGTTTGGGGGCCCAAATAAAATGGAAAAATGATTAAGCAAGTTAATTATACAGTCTTTATGTTTTCAGCAATTTGAATGTCCTGAGCAGTTTGTAGTCTGAAATTGAACTTTGGATGGGAAAGTTCAGGGCTTCATTGAAGTCCTGTCTGGAATAATCTATGAGCTGGACCATCTGGGCTTGTCTTGTCTTCTTTGGTGTTTGGTCCATTTGCTCTGAAAATATATAATTTCTCACAATTAACATATTCTATTTTTTCTTTCGAGACAGGATTTCTCTGTATCTCCTTGTCTTGGATTTACTTTGTAGACCAGGCTGACCTTGACGAAGGTCAGAGATCCATTTGTCTTTGTCTCCCAAATGTGGGATTAAAGGCATGCACCATCACACCCAAGGATTAAGGTATTTCCCTTAGGGCCTAATATCTCTCTTGAAACCAGTTTTTCAGTGGGTGTCCCACATCTAAGGAGACTGGCTTGTGACCCCTTTCTCTTTATATCTTTAAAAATCTCTTATATCTCAGCATTGTCAAATGATAAAAACATCCTTTTTACCTCCCAATATAGGAAAATCAAAGACATCTAAACAAAATTCAAGCAAAGAAACAACAACATTCCAAAAGCCATGGTCTAATTGTCATCCCATGCTGTAATTAAAGTTCTGTGCATTATTTCTGAAATCTAGCTTTGACTGTATATCTTTGGTGGGCCTTTCCCAAATACTCTTGATAAGCACCTGGTATTTCAGGGACCTGTGAGTTCCCACTGACATCTTGTGTCAGGATGGGCCTCCTTCCTTCTCCCATTGTTATTGTCAGCAGTTTAGCATTCCATTGTTATTATCAGTAGCGTAGCATTCCATCTGTAAACTCTCTCAATAACAGATATCCTTAAACCTATCCTAGTCAAATCTTTCTCAAAAAGTATACATAGAACCACAATTGTCAGTGTAAAAATTATCTGTATGTTAAGAGAAACAAACTCAATTGGAATCCAAACGTATTGAGACAGTATGAATTTCTTCATTTTAATTTAGGCAGTTAATTCCATTCTTAAACTCTGTTTAGAAGGTTCCTGGTTATTTAGCATATAAAGAGAGCTAAGCTTTCCACCTTTGTTGTAAAGCAGTAACTTTTGTTAAAGGAGCCAGGTTTTTTTGAAATGTATTTGGGATAGGCTCCCCACTCTTTGGCTAGGAAACTATCTGTTCACCTGGGCCTTCTCAGGCTGTAAACATGGATTCTTATTGCCTTATGCTGGGCGCCATATGTAGAAAAACATGGCTAATTAAACGATTTATCCAATATTTATATTATCTTTAATTGTTTTGGTGGTGTAAATCCTTAACCCACCATTATAAATGAATACACACAGACACTGGGTGGATTTTAACAAGCCTACGCCTGGGATGTGCAATCCTAGACCATCTAAACTAGCTCATAATTCTATCACCCAAATATGACCCCATATATACATACGCATCTTTGGACTATTATTCTCCATGCTAAGCCGATGTTCCAGGCCATGTGGAAAGATCTTCTGTAATCCACTCCATGGCGTGTGTCCTCCTTGTCTGTTCCTGGCTTCTCTACGGCAACTTTCTTCCCAAGATGCTCTATATCTCTAAAAGCTCCTAGTCCTGCGTGCTTCTGTCTTTGCCCAATCTCCAGGCCTCAGCATTTATTTAACCAATCAGAATCAATTAAGTAACAGAGAGCAAACAGGACCAATTAACATTTAGAATGCCTAACACCACCCCATCAATCAAATGTAAATAATGAGATATGTATCTATATATCTATATCTGTCTGTCTATCTATCATCAATCATCTATCTATCTAGAAATGTATCATGTCAAGATTGATCTTGTATTGAGATGAAACTTTTTTCACTTTCTAGGTAGAGAACCTTGTACAGCCGAAATCCTGGTGCAGGGTGAGATGGTCTGAGAGAAACTGTTATCAGAACAATCCTCATGAGCACCTGCAGATAGAGTGATTTTCATGGCTGAATTTCATTCATATTTTGCTTTCATCTCTTGCATTTCTCTGCAAAGTCAATTTGCAGAACATTACTAGTGGAAAAAAGATGAGCTGCAGTTAACCGGCAATGATATAATAACTCTTTACCATCAGGCTTCATTTTTTCTAATTTGATATTATTTCCCCAGCTCTAGTGCGGCCTCAGATATAGGACAACAAAGAGTACAAATAGTTCTTCTTTCTAGGTGCACCTGGGTTCCTTTTCTATTCTATTTGTGGGTTTGTTAAGCACCCGTCCAAGCTCTTGACATAATCATGCCATCCCTTGTAGCAGCCATTTCTTTCTAAGTTATATAAAATTAAATCACACTATACTTCACTGTTCCTAAAACCCTTACTGTGCTATGGTATTTACTGAAAAATAAATCTAAGCCTGGTGTGGGTTTGTACACCATTAATCCCTGCACTCAGGCAGAGGCAGGTGGATCTCTGTGAGTTTGAAGTCAGTCTCATTTACAAAGTGAGTCCAGTATAACAGCCATGGCTACACAGATAAACCTTGTCTTGAAAAACCAAAATAAATAAATAAAAATAAATAAATAAAATAAAAAAAATAAAAACCCAAGATCTATATTTTTCTGCATTCATGTTTATTTACATGTACAACAGTATAGTATATGCTGTCTTTGTATAAACTCTGCTGTGACTAATGCTATATAGCCTCAGCCTTCTTTTCAGAGGGGGTTTAGGACTTTGATTGATCACATTGTTTACTATAATTAAAAAAAGATACTATAATTAGCATATTAGTTTGATACAATTAAGTGATGATATATTTACCTAATATTAGGGAATAAGAGTAATGAGCAATTATTAACTATTATGTCCATGTAGGCTAATGATGAGAAAACAACTTCAATTGTATTTTTGTCCTTATTTTAGTGTCAGTTGTAAAATTCTTTGGTCATACAGGCCACACCACGGAAGGCTCCAGAGAAGAGATTCCTGTATCAATGTGATCCTTCTAAATTACCATGTTTTTGCAGCACCTCTTGGTCAGCAGCCTCTTGAGGTGTATATAATTGGCTTCTTCTCTCCCTAATGGAAGGTTCCATATGGCACTTTACATGAGAGGACACAGGGAACCCTGACTCTGCAAAGATGCTGTCGTTCTAACTCAGGTAAATTGGCAGGTAGAAACAAACTTAACAATGCTTGAGTGACTTATTGTGATATGTGAGTTTGTACTTGTAACTGCTGTGGACATGAGTCACATCCTAAAGTGCTTGTAGGAGCCTAGAGCAAAGCAAAGAGAAGTCAGGAAAAGGAAGTGAACAGCTCTGGAGAATGGTTGTTAAACATCAGTTGAAGGATTGGAAAAAGCTAAGTAACTGACTGCCTTTGAACTAGAACTTTGAATTCTGTATTCACATTGTAAGTGGCATTGAGAATTCAAACAACTTTATGTTATTTTCCTGTAAGTTTATGTCATAATTAACCATTCTATGTTCACTGCCAATTGATTGAATGAATGATCTAATATCCTATGAATTGATAACTAAAGAAAATATCAATAATACATATAAATAAAAGGGGCAAATTAGTATTTTTCTTTTCACTTTTAAAAATAGTTGTGTATGAACTATTTACCTTCTGTGAAAAATTTAATCAATACTCTGAAAAATAGAAGTAATTTTCTAGAAATTTTTGTTTTCTACATTGGAAATGAGAAGACCCGACCTTCTCCATTTTAGATAAAGCCTCCTTCTTGAGCCCTTACAAAGGGCAACCAATTAACAGTTTCCCAGATATCTGATTAGAGGCTACAGTTAGACCAAGAAAAAAAATCCCTACAAGGTAATCATTTCTCCTTTAAGATTGGGACCAATCAAAATTATACAGGTAACTCTCACTATGGACACCAGCCAATCCCAACAATGGTCACATAATCACAACTAGAATTCCCCTAAGTGCCTTAAAAGGAGCTTGTGAGCATCACTCGGAGTTGTTGTCATTTTGTATGAATGTTGACACCAGGATGCTGGGGTTGTGTCTGCAGAATAAACACTGTTTTTGTATTATTTGAGTCTGGGGTCTTCCTTCAGCAATTCTTGGACCCTTACAGCAGAGGGTTATAAATATCTGCTCAGAAGTAAATTTTAATATGAGACCAAAAGTCTCAAAGCTGAAAACAAATGTTCTGATAAAATGTCAGTTTTAAATGTCAACACAAATGGCAATTAATAATACCAGTTTAATTTATTTTTCTTGTTTTTATTTTCCCCTTATAGATGGAGTTTATGTATTCATTTGATTCTGATCAGTGATGTGATTACAAAGGTTTTAAAGAAGTATGAGGTGTCTTTCACATAAACATTTGATTAGGATACATTTATATTTCTCACACTATTAGATAAATGCAGAGATGCGCTTAAATTAGAAAGCCTAAATTTTCTTGTTTTTAAGAAAGAAATAATCTGCAAAGTGAAAATATAGACAGATTCAACTGAGGGAGATAAATTCATAATTCACAAAATGTTTTATTCTTAATTTTTGTAAGCTTTACCATTTTCACAATTATATAACAACTTTTCAAATTTCATAGTCTCCTTTGGATTTTACTTTTATCCTTATTTATTTTTTATTTTTAGTTTTTGAACTTTGAGAATAATTTTATTATAGTTTAGAAGAAAAATACCCTGGGGAAGCAAGTTATAAACCCAGCAGCATAGGAGACATAAGGAGAAAGAGAGAGAGAGAGAGAGAGAGAGAGAGAGAGAGAGAGA
>CAJQZJ010032130.1:2280058-2300767 GCA_907164525.1 Lophiomys imhausi
CCTGGGAAATGGGATGGGTGGGAGAGGGGGACATGGAGGGGTGGAGTGAGGGGGCAGTAATGGAGATGCAACTTGAAGTAATAAATACATGTTAAAAATAGTCTTTTACTGTAAATATTTGTTAGATAGGTACATAAATTGATACATCAACTAAAGTTTGATTTTTTAATGTGTGAATGTATTTAGGCTGATCAGACATCTCTTTTCTGTTTGTTTGTTGTTAAGGTGAGCCATTGGTGAGTTTTGTAAAAGCAGAAAAATGGAAGCAGAGATTTTGCAGTTGACAAGGATGCTTCGTAGTTGCTGATAGACATGACTGGGATTGAGTGTATCTGCAACTGATTACTCTTCCCTGGATTCTCTTCCAGTCTTTTGATTAACAAGCCAGGTGAGTTTATCAACTTGAGAAGAGGACTTGGATTCTGTAAGATAATCTTTCTCAAGGTCAGAAACCCTGAGATCAAGTATAAATTTCAGTCTGTCCTGTTGTGAACTCAGCTCTTTTCACAAAACTCATGCATGCTGCTGATTTCTTAGAAGTTAAAGTGATAGTTGCAGTTCTCTGTACTTATGAACTCATACATGTGTGTGTATATCCACATGTACTGACACACCCATATACATTCATATGCATATGTATATACATAAGATTATGGTTCTACTCTGGTTAGTGTAATAAAGAAATCAACCAGAAGATGATTCAAGTACATAAAACTTCTTGAATAATGATAGTAGGAAGTTTACCTGTTGATATTTTTTAATGTTTATTTATTACTTCAGGTTACAACTCCATCATAGTGCCCTCTTTCCACCCATCCCAGTCCTGCCCTCCCACCCTCTACCCCCTATCCCTTCCATCCCACTCCTCCGGAGTGGAGTGTCCCTACATAACAGCCTCCACCTCAGTTCAGAAGTCATATGATGGCCAAGAGCGTCCTCATACACTGGGGGCCTACAAGGCAGCACCACTAGGGAAAAGTGTCTTCATTGATAGGTAACACAGTCTATGTTCCTGTTCCCTTTGGTGCATTGGTTGTGGTATAGTTATCCTGTTCTATATGGATAAAATATGATTATAAGTGACTAGATGCCATGTGCATCCTTCTGAGTCTGGGTTAGCTCACTCAGGATGAGATTCTCTAGTTCCATCCATTTGGCTGCAAATTGCATGATTTCCTTGTTTCTGATGGCTGAGTAATATTCCATTGTGTAGATGTACCACAGATTTTTTTAAAAAACCATTTCTTGGTTGAGGGACATCTGGGTTGTTTCCAGTTTCTAGCTATTACAAATAAGGCAGCTATGAACATAGATGAGGAAACGTCCATGTGGTTCGATGAGGAATCATTTGGATGTATACCCAGAAGTGGTATGGCTGGGTCTTGAGGTACAGCTATTCCAAGTTTTCTAAGATATCGCCAGACTGATTTCCACAGTGGTTGTACAAGCTTGCACTCCCACCAGCAATGGAGGAGTGTTCCCCTTTCTCCACGGCCTCACCAGCATGTGCTGTCATTTGAGCTTTTGATCTCAGCCATTCTGACAGGTGTGAGATGGAATCTCAGAATCATCTTGAGTTGCATTTATCTGATGATTAAGGTTGCTGAGCATTTCTTCAAGTGTCTCACAGGTATTAGGGATTCCTCCTTTCTGAATTCTTGATTTAGCTGTGTTTCCCAGTTTTTGATTGGATTATTTGGTTTCTTGGCATTCAATTTCTTTAGTTCTTTATAAATTTTGGATATTAGCCCTCTGTCAGATGTGGAGTTGGTGAAGATCTTTTCCCAATCTGTCGGTTGCCATTTTGTCTGAATGACACTGTCTTTTGCCTTACAGAAGCTTTTCAGTTTCATGAAAACCCATGTATCGATTGTTAGTCTTAGAGCCTGAGCTGTTGGTGTTCTGCTCAGGAAGTTGTCACCTGTGCCAATGAGTTCGAGGGTTTTACCCACTTTCTCTTCTAATAGATTTAGTGTGTCAGGACTAAGTTAAGGTCTTTGATCCATTTGGACTTAAGTTTTTTGCAAGGTGATAAGTATGGTTCTAATTTCATTCTTTTGCATGTTAACATCCAGTTAGTCCAGCACCATTTGTTGAAGATGCTGTCCTGTTTCCATTGTGCAGTTTTGGCTTCTTTGTCAAAAATAAAGTGACCATAGGAGTGTGGGTTCATTTCTGGGTCTTCAGTTGGATTCCATTGATCCACTGGTCTGTTTTTATACCAGTACCATGCTGCTATTTTTACTATTGCTCTGTACTACAGCTTGAAATGTGGGATGGTGATATCTTCAGATTTTTTTTTTATTGTACAGGATTGATTTAGCTATTCTGGGTTCTTTTTTACTACATATGAAGTTGAGAATTGTTTGTTCCAGGTCTGTAAAGAATCGTGGTGGTATTTTGATAGGAATTGCATTGAATCTGTATATTTCTTTTGGCAGGATGGCCATTTTTATTATGTTGATCCTATCTATCCATGAGCATGGGAGATCTTTCCATCTTCAGATGACCTCTTCAATTTCTTTCTCCAAGGATTTGAAGTTCTTGTCATACAGGTCTTTCACTTGCTTGGCTAGAGTTACCCCCAGGCATTTTATATTGTTTGTGGCTATTGTGAAGGATGTTGGTTCCCTAATTTCTTTCTCAACCCATTTAATTTTTGTATAAAGGGCTTCTGATTTTTTTGAATTAATTTTGTATCCCAACCACCTTGCTGAAGATGTTTACCAGCTGTAAGAGTTGTCTGGTGGAATTTTTGGGGTCGCTTGTGTATGCTATCATATCATATGTAAATAGGGATAGTTTGACTTCTTCATTTCCAATTTGTATTCCCTTGATCGCCTTTAGTTGTCTTATTGCTCTGGAAAGAACTTCAAGTACAATATTGAAGAGATATGGTGAAAGTGGGCATCATTGCCTTGTTCCTGAGTTTTGAAGAAATGCTTTAAGTTTCTCTGCATATAATTTGATGCTGGTTACTGGCTTGCTGTATATCACCTTTATTATTTCTAGGTATGGCCCTTGTATGTTAGCTTTCTCTAGGACTTTTAGCATGAAGAGGTGATCCCTGGAGGACCATGACCACAAACACCACCTGTTGATATTTTTAACATAGAGAAAATTAGCATTATACTTGCTTCTCCGTGAGTTAGAATTTCTAACAGCTGTTCTTCTTTCTTATTCTTTTTCATGCTTTCTCCCCTGATATAAGCCATCTCCTGCTTCATGGGAACTCTCTCTGTTTCTTCAACTATAACTCACACCAATGGCTCAGATTCTTTGTGCTGTAATTTGTTCATATAATCACAAAATATAGATTTTTTTCTTGTAATGGTGCAGAATAGTCTGGGGTGCTGGTGTTTGTGTATGTTATACATGCATGTATAAATGAAGGCAGATTGTTCACATACAATTTTTATAAATAATGCTACTCTATAAAGGAATTCAAAAATATACCTTTCCCTTGATAATGTCATTTCTTCTGAATAGATCCCTGGAGGTGAGAATTTCTTTATCATACGATAGCTGTTCTTTAATCTATCCTATCTTTCATCTTCTTTTCTTTCCCACCTTATGATCTGTGCACTTCTCTTTTGCTTTTGTATGACTGAGGAAAAAGCTCACAATCTTATATATGTTAGACAAATGCAAATTTATTATGCTATGATTTCAGTCTATACTTAAAAATTTGAAAACATTGCATCATTTTTAAATGGATGCATTAATTTACATTCTAATCATCACTTTATAATGATGTTTTATTTTAAAAGATTTATTTCTAATAATTTTATGTGTATTTGTATATCCATGTATATGTTATGTAGTGACAGATGCCTGTGAATGCCATAAAAAAGCATTAGATTCTCTTGACCTGGAGTTACAGGCAGCTGTTTGATGTGGATGCTGGCAATCAAACTTGGGTCCTGTGGAAGACAGCAAGTGTTCTTAATTGCTGAGCCATCTTTACACCCCTGCTACCATCTCTTTAAATCTACACAACCCTGCTACCTTTTTATTTTATTTTATAAAATGTCTTTTCACATTTGGGAAGTCATAGTTCACTGTGCATTTAATTTATAATCCTCTTATGATTGCTTATGCTTAGCACTTGTTCATATGGCTGTTTGCCTTTAGATTGGTTGTAATCCTCAAGTAAAAATTGGCTTTCATAGTTTGGAAATTCTCTTGTTCTGTTAACACAATTGTAATGTACACTTTCTCTCATTTCCTCCTTCAGGTAGTGCTACCAATATAGCCGATGGATGGTGTGAATCAGTCGGTGGTGTCAGAATTTGTGTTTCTGGGACTCACTAACTCTTGGGACATCCAACTACTCCTTTTTGTTTTCTCCTCCATATTTTATGTGGCAAGCATGATGGGAAATTCCCTTATTGTGTTCACTGTGGCTTTAGACCCTCACTTACACTCTCCCATGTACTTGTTGTTGGCTAATCTTTCCTTCATTGACTTGGGTATTTCTTCTGTTACTTCTCCCAAGATGATTTGTGACCTGTTCAGAAAGCATAAAGTCATCTCCTTTAGAGGCTGTGTTACTCAGATCTTCTTCATCCATGTCATTGGTGGTGTGGAGATGGTGTTGCTCATAGCTATGGCCTTTGATAGATATGTGGCTATATGTAAGCCTCTCCATTATCTGAACATTATGAGCCCGAGGGTGTGTATCTTGTTTGCAGTGGCCTCCTGGGTGATTGGCCTTATGCATTCTCTGGTTCAACTGGCTTTTGTAGTGAACTTACCTTTCTGTGGACCAAATGTTCTGGACAGCTTCTACTGTGACTTTCCCAGGTTCATCAAACTTGCTTGCACAGATACATACAAGCTGGAATTACTGGTCTCAATCAATAGTGGATTCATGTCTGTGGGCTCCTTCTTCATACTTGTCATTTCCTATATTGTCATCATATTTACTGTTCGGAAACACTCTTCAGGTGGTTGCTCCAAGGCTCTGTCTACACTTTCAGCTCACGTGACTGTGGTGGTCTTATTCTTTGGTCCTGTGATGTTTTTCTATACATGGCCATCTTTCACACACCTGGATAAGTTTCTGGCCATATTTGATGCAATTGTCACTCCCTTTCTGAATCCAGTGATTTATACATTGAGGAATCAAGAAATGAAAATGGCAATGAGGAGAATATTTAGCAAGCTAATGGGTTATAGACAAATTCTTAAACATTTGAACTGTGAACAGTCTTAACTGAATACTGAAGTTCGTTGTTAACCCGTTAATGAAATAAGTATTTACCTATTTGATATGCTTATTTATACTCATACATAGGCTATTTTGTCTTATACTTAGTAAGAAGGGATAGTATCTCATGAAAACACAAATTATATATATTTATATATCAAAATATAATGAACCTAATTCCTAAGGAATAATACCTACATGATGTAAACTCTTAGACATAAAGAAGATGGATGTTTACTTTAAGTAATTCAGAACATTACAAAACATTACAAATACAGAACATTTAATCTCTCATTAAAAATATTTATTTGTTTTTAAACTTATGTTTGCATATGTGTCTCTGCATATGTAAGTGCAGGTCCCTCAGGAGTCTAGGAGAGTCATTGGGTGTGCTGAATGTGGAGTCACAGGTGTTTTAAACCACCTGACTTAGGTGCTGGGAATTAATCTTGGGTCCTCTGAAAGGATAGTATAAAACCCATAAAAGCTACACCATTTCTCCAGACTCTGTCTCTATTTTTCTTTCATTTGTTTGCTTATTTATTTATTTATTTATTCATTTTACCTCCCTATCTTAGCCCTCTCCCTCCCCTCCTCTGAGTCCCACCTTCTTTCCCCCTTCTTCCCTCATTTCCCCACCCTTTCTCATCAGAAAAGGGGAATCCTCCTCCTCTCCCTCAGAAAAGGGGAGCTCTCTCTTCTATTTTTCAATAGAACTATTTGTGATAAGCAGAGTCTTTTTGGTACATTTCACAGAGGATTTATACAAGGATATTTAACATGGTCATTTTTTTTTTCATGCGTAGACCTTGCACACACTCTCTCTTTCCCTTTTGAACTTTTCCAGCTTTCTTCCAGTGGAAGAAAGTTAGAATTTTTGAGTGTAAATCAGAGTCTTACATAGCATATGCTTGGGTAGAAACTGTGTGTGCTACGTTTGGAACAGCAAGAAGGAGACAAGGAAACATGGTGTTTTTTTGCTGATTTTAATAGACTACTCAAAGCCATTCAATACCATTTACCTTTTCTTCCATTTTTCTCTTCTTTTTTTTTGTTTTGTCTTCCCATATCACTCCAAAAGAAGACTGACATTTGAATGATGGAATAAAACTCTTGTTTTATAGCTTGATACCGTGTTGGAATCAAAACACTTAATATATATATATCTAGTGGTATGCTGGTGCTCTACCCATTTATGGACCACTAATATTTTTAGAGTTTTCCACCTTGTCCTCCATCTCTGCCATTAGTTCCTCCATGTCCCAGGTCAGTTGCAAGTATATCATTGTAATAAAAGTCATAGACATGACCCACGTTGGAAACACAGATAGACACAGTATTTCTGGTCTCTGCCTTATGTCCATTTCCTTTTTTATAATTTTGGATCAAAAGCTCCAGGTCCTGAGTGAGATTCAGTAATAACATATATACCTGACCTTCTTAATGGCATTCACATTTCATAAATTCTAACTCCATTATGGAATTTCTTATTGTATGTTATTTAGTGTAGTTTACCAAATTTTTCTCTCTTGAAGCTTTATGAGTATGCAGACTCATCTCATCTTTCCATCCTATTCATTTGTGGATTTAAAGAATGTCTTATCAATTAATATGTATTTTTTTTTTACCTTGGGCACAAAGTTCACAGCAAATGAAGTGTGATAATAAGTTTACACAACAACCAGGAGTCCACCCATACACTTTACTATCTATAAGCAACCAACTTAATAGGTAATGGAACACACCTTATTGGTGTGCCGTTTTCACAGTGATTTCCAAGAGAATGCAGGAAAAACTTGGGTTGAGCTAGCGGAAAGATCTTGCTGCCATAACTTCATTTCTGTCACCTGAGGATCAAATGTTTAGTGTACCTCCCCTAGGCAGCACTGCCTGTTCCTACTGTGACATCAAGCTCTGTTAACTCTACAGAAAATTTCCTAATTTTACAGAAGGTCTGTTCCAGCACTGAGTAGCTGTACCTATTTCTAGTTGAGAAGACACCACTTTTTTCTCTTTTTTATGTAAATTTATTACTTCAGGTTACATCTCCATAACAGTATCATGGTGCCCTCTTTCTATCTCCCCCCAGTCCTACCCTCCCACCCTTTATCTCCTATCCCTTCCATCTCACTCCTCTGGAGTGGAGTGTCCCTACATATCAGTCCCCCACCCCAGTTCAGCAGTCATATGGGGGCCAAGAGCATCCTCATACCTTGGGGGCCTACAAGATAGGACCACTACGGCAAAGCGTCTCATTGACAGGTAACAAAGTCTATGTTCCTGCTCCCTTTGGTGCATTGGTTGTAGTATAGTTATCCGATACTATATGAATAAAATATGATTATAAGTGACTAGATGCCATGTGCATCCTTCTGAGTCTGGGTTATCTCACTCAGGATGAGCTTCTCTAGTTCCATCCATTTGGCTGCAAATTGCATGATTTCATTGTTTCTGATAGCTGAGTAGTATTCCATTGTGTAGATGTACCACAGTTTTTATTTAAAATTCATTCCTCTGTTGAGGGACATCTGGGTTGTTTCCAGTTTCTAGCTATTACAAATAAGGCTGCTATGAACATAGATGAGGAAATGTCCTTGTGGTTTGGTGAGGAATCATTTGGATGTATACCCAGAAGTGGTATGGTTGGGTCTTGGGGTACAGCTATTCCAAGTTTTCTAAGACATCCCCAGACTGATTTCCACAGTGTTTGTACCAGCTTCCACTCCCACCAGCAATGGAGGATTGTTCCCCTTTCTCCACCACCTTGCCAGCATGTGCTGTCATATGAGCTTTTGATCTTACCCATTCTGACAGGTGTGAGATGGAATCTCAGAATCGTCTTGAGTTGCATTTCTCTGATGATTGAGGATGCTGAGGATTTCTTCAAGTGTCTCTCAGCCATTAGGGATTCCTCCTTTGTGAATTCTCTATTTAGCTCTGTTACCCCATTTTTTTTGATTGGATTATTTGGGTTCTTGGCAATAAGACAGCTAAATGAGATCAAGTAGATACAAATTGGAAAAGAAGACGTCAAATTGTCCCTATTCTCAGACAATATGATAATATACATGAGCGACCCCAAAAATTCCACCAGAGAACTCTTATGCTGATAAACACCTTCAGCAAGCTGGCTGGATACAAAATTAATTCAAAAAATCAGAAGCCCTTCTTTATACAAAAAAGAAATGGGCTGAGAAAGTAATCATGGAAACCACACCCTTGACAATAGCCACAAACAATATAAAATACCTAGGGGTAACTCTAACCAAGCGAGTGAAAGACCTGTATGACAAGAACTTCAATTCCTTGAAGAAAGAAATTGAAGAAGTCATCAGAAGATGGAAAGATCTCCCATCCCATGGATAGGTAGGATCAACATAATAAAAATGGCCTTCCTGCCAAAAGCAATATATAAATTCAATGAAATTCCTATCAAAATACCACCACAATTCTTTATAGACCTGGAAAAAGCAATTCTCAACTTTATATGGAATAACAAAAAATCGAAAATAGCTAAATCAGTCCTGTACAAAACAAAACAAACAAACAAACAAAAAAACAAAACCAACTGGATGTCGACATGTAAAAGAATGAAATTAGACCCATACTTATCATCTTGTACTAAACTTAAGTCCAAGAGGATCAAAGACCTTAACATAAGTCCTGACACACTAAATCTATTAGAATAGAAATTGGGAAAAACCCTCAAACTCATCAGCACAGGTGACAACTTCCTGAACAGAACACCAACAGCTCAGGATCTAAGACCAACAATCAATAAATGGGACCTCATGAAACTGAAAAGCTTCTGTAAGGAAAAAGCCACTGTCATTTGAACAAAATGGCAACCTACAGATTGGAAAAAAAATCTTCACCAACCCCACATGACAGAGGGCTAATATCCAAAATTTACAAAGAACTCTTTTTCTTTTCAAGTCTTTTCCCCTATATAAGAGAGAAAGAAAGATAGAGAAAAGAAAAAGAGAGAAATCCCTGAGTCTAATCTCCTATACCTTGTTTAACAAGACCATATAACAATTTATAACCACCCCCCAAACAACATGATAACCCATCAAATGATCAAATAATCATCCACCCCACTTTTTGGGAATGGGATGTCGCTCTCTTAAAATTGCTTCCTACTGAATTGGGATGTAGAAAACCTGTTTGGGGCTCCAAAGAAAATGGAAAAATGGTTAAGCAAGTTAATAACTGTTCTATCTATCTATCTATCTATCTATCTATCTATCTATCTATCTGTCTGTCTGTCTGTCTGTCTGTCTGTCTGTCTGTCTGTCTGTCTGTCTGCCTGCCTATCTAACATTTGTTGTCCAGTCTCTGTATGCTCAGCAATTTGAATATCCTGAGCAGTTTGTAGTCTGAAGCTGGAATTTGGTGGGAAAGTTCAGGGTTTTATTGAAGTCCTGGCTGGAACAGTCTGTGAGGCTGGAGCATCTCAGCAAGCTGTTTTGAAGTTGTTCTGGATGCAGAGTTTGAGGCAATCTATGGCAATGGATCATCTGGGCTACTTGCCTTGTCTTCTTTGGTATCTGGTTCCTTTGTTCTGAAAATATATAATTTCTCACAAGTAACATCTTTCGAGATAGGATTTCTCTGTGTAGTCTTGGCTGTTCTGGAACTCATTCTGCAGACCATGCTTGCCTTTAACTTTGCAATTCATGATAAGGGAGAAGAGACCAATTCTTGATGTATTTTTTAAAATTCAGAATCAATATATACTATGATTGAACATGTTGTGCATATCCATTTATTGCAGAGTTCACTAGGGTATAAGATTTTCATTTTCCAGACATCCCTTATTAACACTTCTTTATCATTTTCTTTATTAATTTTTCTTAGCTTTTGAGGTTGTGATATAATTACATCATTTCTTCTCCCTCTACTTTCTCTAACTTCTTTCCTATACCCCCTTTCAAATTCATGGCTTATTTTCTCATCAATTGTTGTTACATATATATGTATGTAATTTATGAATTTAGAAATATCTATGTATATTTATAAATAAATATATTTATATTCTTTATAACACAAACTGACCAGTTTGTATAATACCTTTACATGTGTTTACAGGACTAACAATGTGGTATTGGATAAACAATCAGTGTACTCTTCCTTGGGGAAGACTATTTCCCCTAATTGTTATCTGTAGTTATAGACAACTAAGGAATGCTGATTTTGGGAGAAATAGTTCTTTGTCTAGGGTTGAGGCCTCTTGGATTGTTTCCTGTCCACATTAACATGCCTATTATTTCTGTCCTTGTTTAGCTCATGTTTAGGCAGTTATGGTGAGACTTTATGAGTATAGCTTCTGATATTACTAGAAGTCACAATCTCTAGCAAAATCCCTGATAGTCTGTCTTTTACAATATTTCCACACCAGCTTGTACAATACCTGAACCTAAGGTGTGGGATTTGTTTTGTTCCTGTAATAGTCTTCATACATTACAAAAGAAAGTTTCTTTGATGAGTGACATAGACTACACTTATCTTTGGGTATAAGGGCAAATATTTAGAATGATGTTAGGGACAATGGTGGTTTAGTAAAGTGGCAGTTGTAAGTTCTCTTCCAAGACCCATTAGTAGGTGGCTAGCCCATAGTAGGTGGCTAGTTTTCCATTATCAGACATAATTACCCTCTTGTGTGTGTCTTCAGGGGCTACGTATTTTGAAGTGTCACTGGTGCAGGAAAATGTTATATAAATTGTGTAGAAGAAAGAATTAATGTACTATGTACTTAGAGTGCCATGGTTTTCTGTATCCTGAACACACACACACACACACACACACACACACACATACACACACACTCACATATATTTTTCTTTTTTTATTAATTTTTCAAGTTACATCTCAAAAAAGTTCTCTTCCTCCTCCCCTACAGGTCCCACCTTTCCTCCATCTCTGTCCTGTCCTTCTCCTTGGATGAGGGTAGCCCCCTCATATCAAACCCCCTCAGGTCATCAGTCACATGCGGGCTAAAAGCTTCCTCTTGTACTGGGGCTTGATATGGCAGCCCAAATAGGGTAAGGTGTTCCACTAACAAGCAATAGGATCCATGACTCTTTACTGGGTGGAGTTTTTCATCCAATAGTTATGCTAGTTTCCTGTCTGTTTAGGACTGTGGGTTGTAGGATAGTTGATCTGTCTATCTGGTTAATATCCACTTAGAGAGTACATACCATGTGTTTCTTCCTAGGTCTGTGTTAGCTCGCTTAGGATGATCTTTTCTAGATCCATTAATTTGCTTGCAAATTGCATGATTTCCTTGTTTCTGATAGCTTAGTAGTATTCCATTGTGTAAATGTACCACAGTTTTTGTTGTTGTTTTTTGTTTTTATCCATTTTTCAGTTGAAGGACATCTGGGTTTTTTTCCAGTTTATGACTATTATGAATAAAGTTGCTATGAACATTGTTGAGATGATGTCCTTGTGGTTTGGTAGAGTATCTTTTTGATATATACCCAGGACAAAGGCAGAGTCAGCAGTCCAGTGGCTGGCTGTTGCAGAAGATCCAGTGCTCAGGTCAATGACCACTCCCAGTGTTTGCTAGGGAAATCCTCAAGCAGGCTGCACTTATAGTCACCCCAGCTTCTGATCACTCCTCTGTGACAGGATTTGTTCCGGGTCACTCAGATATTGTGCTCACTGGTGGTCACTATTTTGGGAAGACAGGTCATAAATTCTCACTGACCTGTGTGCTCCCATGGTCTGACTGTTCCTCCTCGGAAGGCAGGCAGGTCCGCAGCATGGAGTCTGGAACTCCCGATTGCCTGCAGGGCTGCTGACCTGCAGGTGGAGCCATGGGCTGGAGCCATGCGATGCTAGGTTAAAGATCCTCCCTGGGTGGGTGATAGAGGCAGCTGTACCTGGGGAATGAGTGCCCTTACACATTTTTTGTTTATTTTTCATTGCAATCACCACTCCCTTTCTCCCTACCTCCCAGTCTCACCCTCCCACCCACTTCTCCCATTCTCCTCCCCTACCCAGTACCAACCCACTCTGGCACATGAGATTGCATTAGCACTAAGTGTCTCCTCTTTCATTGAAGCAAGATAAGGCAGCTCTGCTATGAAAATGAGCTCAAGGGGGAGGCAATATTGTCTAAGTCTGAGATAGACCCCACTCCATATGTTAGGGGATCCACTTGAGGACCAAGCAGCCCATCAGCTTTATATGACACATACACACAATTTTATACAAGTTCTCTAGATGAAAGGAACAAGAGGATAAATATCTATATCTACAGGTAATTTATTTATGATGCGAGTTTTAAAATAATGATAGCCAAATCTCACCTGAGATGCTGAGAACCTGGTCCTTGGGCCTTGACGCTTGGTGTCTGAACATTCAGAGTAGTTCCAGAATATTTGTTTCTCATTTTAGGGTAATAACCAGTAGTTACGCAGACTACAAGGTAGGTAGGTGTCTGAGTAGTCCCCATCCTGCACTGGAAACTGGGTAAGTTTCTGGCAAGCCAATGGTCTGTATTCCACAGTGAAAATGCTGATTCTCTTATCAGGGTAGAAGCAGGAGTAGGAGAAACTCCTGGGTAAATCAACTCTGGGGCAGAAGCGAAGGCCAAGCAAGCAAAAAAAAAAAAATATATATATATAAAATAAACTCCTTCCGAAATATTATCTCCTGCAGGGAATCATGGAGTAGGCCTGGCCTAACTAACTTGAGAGGCATGCTTCATAGATTTTTCAGGTTAGAAACTATGGCTACTGAGACACAATTTGCCTTCCTGTTCTTGAGATACTGATGCACATCCTCAGCCTGTAAAATGTGGTTTTGTGTTTTCTGTATGTTCCTTTGGATGTCAAGGAAGCATGGAAGCTTGACAATACAATTGGTCTTAGTCATTAATCCTGTGTACCCTGTTTAGCTTGTGAATGTCATTGTATTCTAGCAACTAAAACTGTATCAATCCTGACAATTGCTATTATAGTCTGTTTTTGATTAAGGTATGAAAAGTCTGTTTGCTCTCAATAAAATTATGACAGTCTCAGCTGTGCTGTGGCCCCTTCAACCAGGCCTCATTTTATTCTTCATGGCCACATCAGGTGATCTTGGTCTGGTAAATAAGTGCAGGCACTTACTACTCTCCCCCCACTTAAAAACATCTCCGATGCTACCCGAGGCACACACAAACAGGGTCTTTCTACCCACATCAATCGAGACAATCAGGCCAAATATTCAGGAGGGGTTCCATTTCAGGTGATTCTAATTTGTGGCAAGTTGACATTAAAGCCAACTGTAATATACATTCTCTCTCTGTATGTGTGTCTCTGTTTTTCTGTCTGTGCCTCTGGCTCTCTCTCCCTATCACTCTGTCCCTGTCTTTGTCCTTCTCTCCTTGTGCATGCAACTTGTAATATTTTCTCCTTTAATGGAGAAGAAAACATGAGCCTTCATTGTGAATGTGTGCACATACATGCTGGTCTGACCTGCAAATGAATAGTCACTGAGAAAATCTGATGGAGAAGTCACTCAATTATATGGGTGCAATTTGGATTCTACTTTACAATGTGAACTGGGAACACGAAGTTTAGAATTTCATGATTGTATTGGTGTTATTTTTACAATCTCTGATAAATAACTTTCATCAATTGCAAATAATAAGATATGTATCTATATATCTATCTACTTACATACCTTCTATTTATCTATCACTCATCTATTTTCTATCTATCTATCTATCTATCTATCTATCTATCTATCTATCTATCTATCATCATCTATCTATCTAAAAATATATCATGTCAAGATTTATCTTGTACTGAAATGAAACTTTTTTCACTTTCTCTGTAGAGAACCCTGTGCAACCGAAATTCTGCCGGAGGGTGAGATGGTTTGAGAGAAACTGTTATCAGAACAATCCTCATGAGCACCTGCAAACAGTGGGAATTTCACAGCTGATTTTTATATTTTGCTATTTTTTTTCTCTGCAAAGGCAATTTGCAGAACATTAGTAGTAGAAAACAGGTGAGCTACAGTTAGCTGGCAATGATATAACAACTATTCAACATGAGGTCTCATTTTTTTTCTAATTTGATATTATTTTCCAAGCTCTTCTCAGGCCTCAGATATAGGATAACAAAGGATACAAATAGTTCTCCTTTCTAGGTGCACCTGGGTTCCTTTTCTATGCTATTTGTGGGTTTGTTAAGCACCCGTCCAAGCTCTTGATGTGAGTACACCATCTCTTGTAGCAGGCATTTCCTCCTAAGTTGTATAAAATTAAATCACAATATACTTCACTGTTCCTAAAATCCTTACTTGGTGTGGTATTTATTGAAAAATAAGTCTAAACCTGGCATGGCATTGCACTTGGGAGGCAGAGGAAGGTGGATCTATGTGACTTTGAAGCCAGCCTTGTCTACAAAGTGAGTCCAGGACAGCAGCCATGGCTACACAGAGAAACCTTGTTTCAAAAAACCAGAAAGAAAATCTATATTTTTTTGCATTTATTTACATGTACAACAGTATATTAGATGCTGTTCTGCTGTCTGCTCTTTCCATAAACTCTGTTGTGACTGATGTTATACAGTTTTAGCCTTTGTTTTGGGAATTTTAGGACTTTGATTTGATGTGTGTAGTGTTGTTTATTTTATTATTAATTGACAAATATTTTGGTTATTTCACTCACTTTTGAGGTTTATTTACCATATCAACTTCTATATGCATAAATCTAAGTGTACATCTGTAATTACACAATCTACTTGTAATGAAAATGAAATTTTTCATACATGTTTTTCTTCCTAAAAGAAAATATAATTAGCATGTTAGTTTGATTCAATTAAGTGATGAAATATTTACCTAATACTGAAGAGTAAGAGTAATAGCAATTATTAACTATTATGCCCATGTAGGCTAATGATATGAACACAATCTCAATTCTATTCTTGTTCTTAGTTTAGTGTAAAATTTTTTGGTCATATAGGCCACAATATGTAAGTCTCTAGAGAAGAAAATCCTGTATCCAAGTGATCCTTCTAAATTACCATGTTTCTGCAGCACCTCTTTGTCAGTGGCCTCTCAAGGTGTATATAATTAGCTTCTTCATTCCTTAATGCAAGATTCCATGTGGCAGTTTATTTGAGAGGACACAGGGAACCCTACTCTGCAAAGATATTTTTATTCAGGTAAATGGGCAGGTGGAAGCTTAACAATGCTTGAGTGGCTTATTGACAGATGTGAGTGTGTATTTGAAACTGCTGTGGACATGAGTCACATCCCAAAATGCTTGTGGGAGCCTAGAGCAAAGCAGAGAGCAATTAGGAAAAGGAAATGACCAGCATAGGAGAATAGTTGTTAAACATCAATTGAGGGATTGCAAAAAAGGTAATTAACTGACTGTCTTTGAACTAGAACCACATTGCAAGTGGCATTGAGAAATCAAATAACTTTATGTTATTTTCCTCCATTTATATAATAATTAATCATCCTATGTTCACAGAGGAATGATTTTGTGAATGACTTAATATCCTATGAACTGACAAATAAGACAAATACCAATTATACATATAAATTATAAGGGCAAAATTGTATTTATCTCTTCACTTTTGAAATAGGTGAGTATGCACACTCATAGCATGAAGTTGGAAGGAAAAAGTTGAAGGGGTATTGGAGGTCCTGGAGGAGAGCGAATAGTAGTGGATTGGGTCCAAACACGTTATATGAATTAATGTTAAATAAAATATTTAAGTAGAAATGAAAAAATATGTCTGTATGAACCAGTCTCTTCAGCGAAACCTTTGGTTTATATTATGTAAAACAGGAAGAAGCAAACTTATTAGAAATATTTGCATTTTCCAGATTAGAAGAATGTTGTAAATCCCTGATCAGAAGCAAATTTTAACAAGTGACTAAAAGTTTCAACACTGTAAACTATGCTCTGATAGAATGTCAGTTTTAAATAAAAAAATGGTAATTAAAAATACAAAATGTTTAATTTATTTTCTTGTTTTCATCTGTGGTTTATTTATTTATTTATTTATTTATTTAGTTGTTTATTTATTTATTTATTTATTTATTTATTTTGAGTGGCTTGTGTTGCGCCCCCCCTTGTCCAGCAAGGATGACGCAACTCACAAAAGCTCTTCTCCAGCAGTTTATTCAGGTCCCTTGAAAACAGTCTTCCGAATAATGGGGCAGACCCAACCCACAGGCTAAATACTAAATGAACAGCCAGTCAAGTAAAGCCAAGTGGTGCTATCTTAGAGGCCTATGTATGCGGAAGCAAGCCAGATCAGCGGTCTTTGCCAAATATGAACTTATTATCATAGAGAGCGCTCACCGTCGGGCTGGTGGAAGGCGGAGACCAGCGCCATCTTTAGGGCGCGGCACTTCACAGCTCTCTGCAGTTCCCCCTTTTTTATGTTTTCTAAAGTTGGTAGAAGTCCCTGGAAAGGCTTCGTAATCCCTCTATCTGGGGATCTCACGGTGGGCCTGAGCCTGTAGGAGGGCGGTGCTCAAACTCTTACCCGTCTCTGGGTCAGCCTCCCCACTCGGGACTGCCCTGTCTTAGGTGGCCGAGCCTTGCCCGTCAACTCCGTCACTGACTTGCCAGACCCTAATATCCGTGGAACGAATACCTCAGTGGGCAGGGACTATGCTTAGTGAAGATTTACTTCACGGCAGCAAGCCATGCCTGAGGGGACTGGCCCGCCTCAATGGCGACAAGGGCTTGTATAATCATGGCTGCATTACGCTTTTGTGTGGTTCTCATTTTGTAGATGCACCATAGGCAAACCAGAGAGGCTAATATCATTAGTATCGCCAAAGAGCCTACGCCCGCCCACTCCTTAAAATGATCCATAGCCGTCTGTATCCAGGAAATCAAGCCAGTAGCCAGGCTCAGATCCACCCGAGTGGAGTTGATGTGTACGATTGTCGCTCTCAGCTCTCTCATCAAATTTTCAAATTCAGCCGACCAATCCTGTAAGAAGAACTTTGACAATTGTCTAGACAAATTAGCAGCCTTTGTAAAATTTTGATACTGTATGGAAGTAACACACAAACCTTGCAATTTCCACTCACACCCCAATTGTGCTAGTTGCCAAAGAGAATCAATCTGTTCTTGTATTAAATCTATGCATTGATTAACTATCATAAGGCCTCCTTTGAGATGAGAATTCATAGAGGTCTGAGTATCCAATGCCTGTGCCACAGTGGCTGAGATGTTATTCAGGGCATTGGCAGTCTGTATAGAACTAGACAAGGCAATAGCTGAGGCAGTAGCTCCCACAGCAGCAACAGTGATAGCAGTAACAATAGCTGCAGTGATGCCAAAATCTCTTTTAAATCTGAATAGCATCATGGTATTAGGAGCCTCTACAGGAACTGGTACATATCGAGGCATTCTAGTCACCACAGCCACAGGAAAGGCTGTGGCATTCCAGCATAGGGCATAAAAACATGTGCCTGGAGTGCATACTAACTTTTCTTCACCTAAGGATGCACTCCCATTACTTACAATCCACAGAAAAGGAGGCCAGAGGCATACTGGCGAAGTTGAAAAGTTCTTGTTGCGGTAAGAATGAAACAAAGAATTCCAAGTACCAGAGCCACTACCGCTAGAGAAATCCAATCTGGTAGCAGACCCTAGGAAAAAATTACCTCTTTGATAAATTCCTCCCCCTAGCATAATGACAGGTCCCAAGTCCATGCAACTTCCATTTACTCCACACAAAAGCCACAAATCAAAAGGATTGGTGGCAGTCTGCTGAGGATCCCTAGTAGATATATCAAGCATTCCTGTACAAGACTTATTCATTATATTACTAATCATGGGGCTAAAGGAAAAATAATCTTGTTGAACCCAAACTGCTCTGCGCTCCTGACATACTCACTGCTACTATCACCAGGATCCTTAGGAAGGTCTTCATGACGAATCTTCCTCACAAGGCATTTAGGCACCCACACTGGATCTTGTTGATCGTGAGGAAAAACACAAACAGACCCTCTCGCCCATGTTAGCACGGGGTCAGGCCACCGCCAAGAGCCTGTCAAAATATCCTTCCACTTCACCATGCTTTTAGGTGAACCATGGGAATCCTGATGTCTGTCCGCTGCTGAGCGGCCTTGAACATACAAATTGAAAAAATTTAAAGTAAATAAGGCTAAAGACATTCTCTCCTTGGGGGTACGGCCTTGGCCTATTCCCCCTTTTTGTTTTTGCAAGCATTATTTCAAGGTGCGATGAGCACGCTCCATAATTCCTTGTCCTTGAGGATTCTATGGTAATCCATGATTAAGCTGTACCTCCATCTGGTTACAGAAGGAGACAAAGGACTGAGCCGTATAGGCTGGTCCATTGTCTGTTTTAAGCTGCTGTGGTTTTCCCCATGCAGCCCAGGCTTCTAAGCAATGTCCTATGACATTGCGAGCATTTTCTCCACTCATAGGTGTAGCATGTATGATACCTGAGCAGGTATCCACAGATACATGAATATATTTTAAGGTTCCAAATTCTGAAATGTGGGTAACGTCCATTTGCCAGATTTTAAGTGGCATCAACCCTCTAGGGTTCACTCCCACACTGGGAGGATGATGATGAATCACACACTGAGGACAGTCCAAAACTACTTGTCTAGCATCTGCTCTAGACAAATGGAATTTCTGCTGTAGAGTTTTTGCATTTACATGAAATAATTGGTGAAACTGTCTGGCTTGATCCAGGAATGAGCTCCAAAAAATGCATTCCATCCTGGTCCATTGATCAACTTTATCATTACCCTCACTTAATGGTCCAGGTAATCCTGTATGTGCTCTGATATGTTGAATATAAAAACATCTTTTTCTCTGCCAGATTAAAACTTGTAACTCCTGTAATAAGGCACATACAGTACTACTATTCTTAATAGGACCTGCTAATTCTAATATTCTCACTGCGTTGACCACATAAACTGAATCTGAAATCAAATTGAATGCAAATTGACATCTTTTAAACACCTTAATTACTATTTTTAACTCTACTATTTGGGGGGAGCCTGGTTGAAATTGACATAACACGGGCTCTTGTCTTTCTATCAAATAGGCTCCACAGCCTGTCTTTGAGCCATCAGTAAACACATTTGGTGACCCTTGAAGTGGTACTGCTGAAGTAACCTTAGGGAATATCACTGGGTGCTCCTTAAAAAATAATAGCAATGGATGTTTAGGATAATGGTTATCAATCACTCCTTCAAAGCTACATTGCAATATTGCCCAGTCATCTACAGTGCCACACAAAATCTTAATTTGATAACTGGAATAAGGCACTATTATACTGGCAGGAGCAACTCCAAAAGACTGCAAGCATTGTTGGATACCATTCAAGGCTAAAGCAGCAAGTGCAGTGGGATAATGTTCTATTCTGTTCTTACTTGTGTCCACATCCCCGGGCAGAAAGATCTCCCTACTTTCAGGGACTGAACTGGCTGCTCTGTCTGAGTGGCTTCTGGATATGGGGGAGGAGTTGAAGGCGCCATGGCAACGGCTTTGTTTACACCAGCTGCCGCCAGCGTGGCTGAAGGCGCTGTAACAACGACTCCACCCACTCCGACTGCCGCTGACGTGTCAGGCGCCATGGCAACAGCTCCACCCAACCTGACTGCCGCCGATATGTCCTTTTCTTTTACTTTTTTCTTTTCCTTTTTTCTAATAACAGTCCTCTTCAACTGTTCTATTAGAGCGTGTAGCTCTCCTTCAGAATCCGTGCTCTCTGAGTCCTCAAAATCTCTAAAATCTCTAAAATCTGTAAGATCGGGATAGAGAGGAACTTTCTTTTTGCCTCCCTTTTCACTGTCTGCCTGCTCAAATCTTTCGCCTTTGTTACTTTCCTTTTCACTGTCTACCTGCTCAGATCTTTCCCCTTGTAGCAGTTCCAAGGCTGATTCTCCCTCTGTGATTGCATTACAACACCTCTGATCTTCTAAACAACTCCTCACCATTTTCCAAATCGGTCTTACTCCATGCTTCAGAGTCCCTTGCTCCCAAGCAAAATCCAAGTCCCTGCCTAATTTGTCCCAGCAGGATACCGTAAGATTCCCGGACACCGCAAACCACGGAGCCACAGAATCACATTCAGTTAAAAATCTTTCTAAGGTAGACTTCTTAATCTTCAAATTCCTAGCTAAAAGTAGCTCCTGAAGAGCCAGAAAAATTGGGTGTGACTCAGACAATCCCATGTTTAAAAATTTTACTTTCGGTTCACTGCTTCCCCGCGAAACTTTACCTTTAGTTCGCAACTTCCCGCGAAACTTTACCTTTTGTTCGCTATTTCCGCGAAACTTTACCGTTTGTTCACTATCTCCGCAAAACTTTACCTTTTGTTCGCTATCTCCGTGAAACTTTACCTTGTGTTCGCTATTTCCGTGAAACTTTATTGTCCTGATTTATCCCAGGAACTTACCAACGCGTTGCCCCTGACTGCAGGAGTTCTGAGTCTTTTCTGGGTCCCTGTACGGGCCACCACTTTGTTGCGCCCCCCC
>CAJQZJ010032130.1:2306575-2481432 GCA_907164525.1 Lophiomys imhausi
ATAGACAGAAGCTGATCTTCAGAGCTTTACTGAAGATCTGGCTGGAGTAGTCTGTGGAGCTGAACGATCTTAGCGATTTTGAGTTGTTGTGGTTGTAGACTTTTGAGGAAACTGCTATTGAAGAAGTCTGCAAGGCTGGATCATCTGGGCCACTCGTCTTCTTTGGTGTCTGATCTGTTTTCTGCTGAGGTTTCCATTGTCCAGTTGTCCCTGGATTCCTTGAATGGATGCTTTAAATCTCCTGGAAAGATAAGAACAGAGCCCTGCCCTAATCCTAACTCTGGGACAATTACCTTTTTTTTGGGGCGGGGGGTCAGGTAATATTTTTCCTGGAGCAAATTTGGTTTTTTTGATAATATATAAAATATTACCTTTCAATCCAGATTAAAGAAGAAATTATTTTGATATTTTGGAGCTAAACAAACCTTTAGTGTATATATTTTGAGATCTCAAAGGACAATTTGTTTGAATTGCAGCCTGCCTTTTGTAAGTAGCTTTTAAACTTAAATCTTTCCAAATCCTATGTGCCTGTCTCTGCATTCTAAGTTTTGGGATCAAAGACATGTGGTTTCCAACTGATGGGATTAAAGATGTGCTCCTCCACTCCTGGATCAAAGTTTTTCTCTGTTTAGAGCTTGTTTTGTATCAGGTGGCCTTGAGCTCTGAGATCTGCCTGTTTCTTTCTCTAGTGTGTTGGGATTAAGGGTGCATTCTTCCCCAATGATGTGACTAAGGGTGTGCACCATCACCACCCTGTTTCTTGTAACTCTAGAATTTATAAGACAACTAACTCTATAGTGATCCTCCTGTCTCTACTGGAGGTAACGGCATGGGCTAACACCATGCATTATTTTACCTTAGCTCTAATCATCTGTGGTTTATATTTGGACTTTCTATTCATTTGATTCTGATCAGTGGCCTGATGAGGATGATTTAAAGAAATATTCGGCGACTTTCACATAAATATTTACTTGAAAAGGATATATGACTATTTATGTCCCCAAACTATTAAATAGATGTAGTTTTTTTATTTTTTTTTTAATTAGGAGGGTCCAAATTTGGTTAGGTTTAAGGAAGGCCTTGAACAGTCTTCAAAGTGATAATACAGGCAGATTCAATTGGGGGAGATACATTCCTAATTCTTATATTTATGCCTAATTTAGAGTAAATGTTCTCATTTTTTTCCAGTTATATATTAGTCTTTCAAATTTTATAATCTTTTTATGTGCATTCTACATGATCTAGGTCTAGATCTTTCTTTTGTTTTAATCTTTTTTGATTATCAGTTTTTTTTGAAGCTTAAGAAAAAATTTCCTAGCATTTAGAAGAAAAACACTGCAGGGAAAGCAAGATTTAAACCTCAGCAGCACTCCAGGAGAGAAAGGAGGAGTATGTGTGTTTGTGTTTGCATGTGTGTGTGGGGAGGAGGGAGAGTGAGGAAAGAGATAAGTTAATTAAGCTATCATGGAAGTCAGACATATGGTGGGGAGGAGAACTTTAAAGTCATGGTAAGGAAGACAAAGAATCAGAGGAAGCCTGCTTAGGGCAAACTTAGAGAACAGTCAGACATATTAAAAGCAAAGATTACAGTTAATTTTTTTTTTACTTCATGACTACTCAATCTTTAGTATTATATAACCATGTATATTTTATGTTGTTTTTAGGAACATAAACACACAATTTTCCATTTTTACTAAATTCTTATGTTCCCAATTTTCTAAGTTTTCTGATTCTAAGCTTTGGAATGCACCAATGAGAAGACAAATGTAAATTCAACTGTATAGGGGTTTCTGTTTGATTGAGGAATTAATTAGTGAATTGAATTTGTATTTAGTACTAAACATGTTCTCATGTTTCATGAGAACAATTGCACTAATTTTAGATTTGGATCACTGTTTTTTGGTCAATAAATGAAGTTGATAATGTAATAATATGTTACTGAATGGAGGATAGTTACATTTTGAAACATATTTTGGACACAACAGTGTGTTGCCCTCTGCTTATTCATATTCATTAATGTTTTTAAGTAATTAGTCTTATGAGTTGGCCACTACTATGAGCAAGAGTAAGAGAAAGAAAGGCATCAATATCATTAATGTGCGTGGAGCATCCACAAATGGAGCACCTATCAATTGAGGACATGATTGTGTCTATGGCCATCCCACCCTTATCTTGCCCAATCTTTGCTGAATACATGGTTGTGACTTTGTTAAATTCCTCTAACTTAACTGAAATAACTATTTTATTTTGTTTAACAGAAAAATAAAACACAGAGTCATAGCTTTTCTGATAGGAGACAGTTTATAGCTGAACCATGAGCTTAATCATAGCTCTTGAATCCAAAGCCCAGATGTTGTCTATTATGCTGTTTCTTCTCTAAATAAAAGGAAACCTACAATAGAATATGATAAATCTTTTCATAGAGTTATGAAAAACACTCTTAAATTATTGTGTGTGTATGTGTGCATATATATGTATGCATGTTATAATCCATGTGTCTATCAATGCTCAATGAACAAAAGTTGTTCATCATAATATTAATTTTTATAAATAATGTTGCAATGAAAATGGGAAAAATTTGAAATTATAATGTTTTGTTCTCTCTCTATATATACTTAAATTGATAATTTCTATATAACATAGTACTTCTATTTTAATATATTGTATCTTTTAGTTTCTTTTTTCTACCTTATAATCCTCTCAGTCTCTTTTATTTTAATTTACTTTTTTTTCAGATCTCTTTTTGTATTGCACTGTTGAGGATAAAACTAATGGTCTTAAATATGTTAGATAAACATACCAATATTCTGTTGCAAATACAGTCTCTACGTTAGTTTTTGAAAAGTCTCAATAGTTTTTTCTTTAATGGATGTGCTAATTTGCATAGGCATCAACAATTGGTAAGAATGTCTTCTTTGCAAAGTTTTACTTTAAATTATGAGTAAGTGTCTTTGTGCCCAAGTTTATGCTCTATGTTTTTGAAAACCAAGAGGAATTATTAGGTTCCCTAGAGCTAGATTCCTTATAGCTAGAACTGTTGTAGGTTTTTGATGTGGTTGCTGAGAACAAAAATAGGGTCTTTTGGAAGAGTAGAAAGTGTTCTTAACTGATGAGCCATCCCTTTAGGCCCTAATATCCTTTAAAATCTTATTATCTTTTGAATTTTTGATGAATGTTTTGTTATAGGTGTTAAGTAACATTTTAAACTAATCTATAAATTTTTTATTATTGGTTGTGTTTAGAACTTGCTCACATCTCTGTCTTTAATTTAGTTGCTTTAGTTAGCTTTTCAAAACTTGGAGAGTCTCTTATTCTGTTTATGCAATTAAATGTACACTTTCTCTCATTTCCCCTATCAGGTAGAACTGCCAACAGAGCCCATGGATGGTGTGAACCAGTCTGTGGTGTCAGAGTTTGAATTCTTGGGACTCACCAGCTCTTGAGACATCCAACTCTTCCTTTTTGTGTTCTCCTCCATATTTTATCTTGCAAACATGACAGGAAACTCCCTCACTATGTTCACTGTGGCATCTGACTCTCACTTACACTCTCCCATGTACTTTCTATTGGCCAACCTCTCCTTCATTGACTTAGGTGTTTGTTCTGTTATTTCCCCCAAGATGATTTATGACCTGTTCAGAAAGCATGAAGTCATCTCTTTTAGAGGTTGTGTTACTCAGATCTTCCTTCACCTCATTGTTAGTGTGGAGATGGTTTTACTCATAGCCATGGCCTTTGATAGATATGTGGCCATATGTAAGCCTCTCCATTACCTGACCATTATGAGCCCAAGGGTGTGTATCTTGTTTTCCATAACTTCCTGGGTTGTTGGCCTTATTCACTCTCTGGTTCAACTGGCTTTTGTAGTGAACTTACCTTACTGTGGACCAAATGTGCTAGACAGCTTCCACTCTGACTTTCCCCAGTTCATCAAACTAGCCTGTATAGACACAAACAGACTGAAATTACTGGTCTCAGTCAATAGTGGATTCATGTCTGTGGGCTCCTTCTTCATATTGATCATTTACTACATTGTCATCATATTTACTGTTCAGAAACACTCTTCAGGTGGTTCCTCCAAGGCTCTGTCTACACTTTCAGCTCATGTGACTGTGGTGGTCTTATTCTTTGGTCCTGTAATGTTCATCTATACCTGGCCTTATCCTTCTATACACCTGAATAAATTTCTGCCCATATTTGATGCAGTTGTCACCCCGTTTCTGAATCCAGTGATCTATACTTTCAGGAATCAAGAAATGAAAACTGCAATGATGAGAGTATTAAAACAGATAACGGGGTACAGACAAATTATTTAACACTTGCACTCTGATCAGTCTTAACTGAATATAGACATCAATGTTAACCAATTTCTGAAAAATTTTCTTTACCTGTCTTGATATGTTTATTTATACTAATATATATATGGTATCCACCATGACCAGCTTATTTTATCTAATACCTAGTAAGTAATAACAATATTTTGTGAAAACAAGAGTTACATTTACTTATATAGCAAAAATATAACAGATCTTAGTTACTTCAGAATAATACTTCTCTGAAGAAAGCTCATGAACATAGAAGAAATGCTGCTTTAAGTTCTTCAGGTATAGGAACAATTTTTACTCTTTTCAAGTTATTTATTTTTTAAATTATGTGTATTTGTATGTCATATGTGCATGTGCAAACACATGTGCCTCAAAATATTTGTAAGCAGAATTTAATTAATATCAAAGATTATTTGTTAGGACTCATTTGACTTCATTCCTAGAGAAAAAGGATGGTTCAACATATGTTCATTACATAAATAGCCTTAAAGTTAGAATTTGCATAATCCTTTCTGTTAATACTGAGACAACCTTTAACAAAATTCATCACTTCTTGAGTATGGATACTCTCAGAGGGAGATATCTCAACATAATGAAAGCTTTAGTGTATAAATTTATAGCAAGTACCATGCTAAATGGAGAAAAAAATTGAAGCGTTCTGCTTAAAAACAGAAGAAAGGATCCTCTTTCTCTGGTGTTATTCAATATAGGGATTGGATTATTAGCTAGAACAATAAGACCACAGAAAGTACTAAAAATGGACTTGAAACTCTGAAGCTGTCAGAGGAAAAAGTAGATGGTTATATTAGTTACTTTTATTGTTGTGATAAAATATTATGATCAAAACCAACTAATGGAAGAGTTTATTTTGGCTTATGGTTCCAGAGGGGATGTCCATAACAGCAAGGAAGGTATTGAAACAGATATTGCACCAGGAAGCTGGTTAACCATGTTGCCAGTCACATACACAAAGTAGAGAATGCACTGGACATGGGGTGAGGCTATAAACTCCCAAAACTCACCTCCAAAAATTCACTTCTCCAGCAAAGTTCTATATCCCAAGAGGCCATAACTCTCCACACAACACCACCATCTGACCAAGTGTTCAAATATATGAGCCTATGGGGTCCATTTCATATATTTAAAGCCACCATAGAAGTACACTATAAAATATAGATTAGGGAAATATTTCCTAAATAGGACCCTGGTTGCTCAGGAAATAAAACCAACAATTGGCAAATGGGTCTTTATGAAATTAAAAAGCTGTACAGCAGGTAGGTAGAATTGTCAATTGAGTGAAGAGGTAGTCTACTGCATGGAAGAAAATCTTTTCTAGCTACATACCTTACAGAATATTTCTATTTATACTATATCAAGGCCTAAAATGTCTATGAAGAAAACAACCTAGTAAAAATGGGATATAGATCTAAACAGCAAGCTTTCAAAAGAGAAGTTGCAAATATGAAGACTCAACTGGACATTTTCTGTAGCTAGGATAGCCTCTAAGTGATGGGACTGGGGCACCAAACCAGCCACATAACCTTAGTCCACAATCTGTCCTGTCTGTGACATGCCCTGGGGCAATGGTGGCTCAGAGCTCATAGAAGTGGTCAACCAATGACAGGTCTAAATGAGGTCTGTGCCACATAAGGGAACCCATGCCTTATGCTGCCTGGTTGTCCAGGAATGGGATCTTGAATGTATCAGATATATGGGGTAGAAGAAAACATGACTGACTGAAAAAGGTCAATGAAATAATTTGTATTGATATTCTGCTGTACTCATAGATTTGTACCAAGCCCATGGTCATCAGAGAGGCTTCCTCCAGCAGCTGATGGGGACAGATACAGGAACCCACAGTTAAACATTAGGTAGAGCTCCTGGAACACTGCAGAAAATGTGGAAGAAGAACTGTGTAAGAAAGAGGGGCCAAGGATACAAGGATAACACAGCCCACAGAATCAACTAAGTAGTTCACTCAGACTGAAGTAGCAATCACAGAGCCCGCATGTGTCTGTGTTAGGCCATCTGCATACATGCTGTGGTTTTTCTTGGGATTCCTACCAGTGGAGTGGGGCCCTCTGACTATTTTGCCTGCTTGTGCGAGTCTTTTCCACCTACTTGATTGCCTCTTCCAGCCTTGACAGAAAGGCTTGTGCCTAGTCTCAACATATTTTGTTATGTTGTGTTTGGTTGATATTACTGGAAGGCCTGCTCTTTTCTAAAGGGAAAAAGATGAGAAGTGGATCTTGGGGAGAAGGGAGGAGGGTGGAGGGGAGACTGTGATCAAGATGTATTCTATGAGAGAAGAGTAAGAAAAAGAAAAAAAAAGGAATATTTAAAAATGTTCAACATCATTAGCCACTAGGGAAGTACAAGTTAGAACTACTTTGAAATCCCATCTCACTCTAGTTAGAATATTTATGATCAAGTGATAACAACTGTTGGTGATAATGTGAGGAAAGTGGAATATTTATTCACTCTTGTTAGGGTTATGGATGTAACCATTATGTAAATCACCATGGAGGTATCTAAAAATACTGATTAGGGTTCATAGCATTGGAAGGTACTATGTGCCCTATTGGAGAAAGTTAATAATTAATTTTACTCAGCCACAAACCCTGTGAGTTACAATAAAGCTGAGTGATCCAAAGTCTCCCAGTCTGTATATATTATCCAGCCTATAGGACCCTTGTTGATTACCCTCTACTTCAAGAAAAAAATTGTTAATAAGGGGTGAGTGATGCACTGATCTATGGGTATAGCAATAATCTGTTAAGAGTCATTTTATTAGCAGAATAGTAGCAATCTACCTGTAAGATATACACATTGTTGAAATAGTGACACAAATGTCATGAGACTAACAAACCACTATTTTATTGGATTTAAGACTGATTTAATGATGTGGAACCCATACCTGACTCTGTTAATTATGTGTATATAATTATATTATATAAGACTACATAGGCCACAGACCCTATAGAAAAACCTATTACTACTATTCTGCTAATAACTCTTAACAGATTATTGTTATACCCATAGATCAGTGCATCACTCAACTCTCACTAACAAAACTTTTTCTTGAAGTGGACTGTAATCAATACGGGGACCTATAACTGGATAATATGTATAGAATGAGAGACTTTGGATCACTCAACCATAAATGAGGTGACTGTATCACACCTATCCCCTCAAGGCTCCAAGATAAAGGGGAAAAAGAGACAGAAAAGTTATAAGAGCCAACAGTGGTGAGTGACTCTAAGGTAACTGCATGTTTCAGACACAACAAGGCTAATGGGCAACTCACAGAGATTGCAATAACATGTGCAATATCCACACAAGCTTAAAAATAAATTATGAAAAGAAATAATTAAAAATGGACCATATTACCTGCTATACCACTCATGGCCACAGGATGCTATCTTACTTACTTTTCCATTTATATGAGATAAAACACATGACCAAGGCAACTTCTAGAAGAGAGAGTTTATTTGGCGTTATAGGTACAGAGAAATAAGTGTCCATGATGACAGAGCAGAGGGCACAGTGACTGGAGCTAAGAACTTACATGCTTTACTGTAAGCTCCAAACCGAGCGACCTCTGAGAATGGTGCTAGGCTTTGAACCCTCAGAGCCCATTCCAGTAACATACTTTGCACTGGAAGCTCGTTCCCAATTAAAATGGTTGACATGGCTGCAATAAGAAGTTGCAATTACAGAAAATTTTAATAGGTCTAAAGGTGTTATATCATGAAAGATCAATTATTAGGTGAAGGCCAATATTCTAGTTTTCTGTTCTATGTCTGCAAAGTGTAAGACAAATTAAATGTGTGGAATTGGAAGGTCAAATAGGAAGAATAATGCCTTATGTGACATATAGCCATAAACCTGGGAAGAGATTTACTGCAACAATGGGGAGTTCATATTAATAGTTCTTCAATTTCAGACAACAGATACCTATTTTAACTGACACTGTATATTTTCATCTTATGCTAGATGGCTTGATTGTTGAGCCAGGTATGAAGTGTGAGTGCCCATGTCTAGATTCAAAAAGATATAATTATGCCATGATAAACAGGAAGGAGGAATAAGATTAGTTGAAAGACACTGGATTGTAGAGAAAACTGCTGAATTTTATCAACCTGTATACTTTAAAGATGTTTTAACATCACAATGGAAGTTAGGGAATGTGTTGGTTAGGGAAGAGGTTTTGTCTATATTTCCACAAGTGATGAAAGAGTACGGGTTCCATCAAAATTGATAAAGATCTGATCTGAGTAAGAAAAGCTTTCACATGAAAGGCATGACTCAAGGAAGGAATAGACACAGAAAGACAGCAATGCAGATGACACAGCAAACTTATACCTCCTGCATGGGTACAACTCAACAAACTGACTGAAAACAAACAGATTGTTCATCAGACTGGCAGCCTGGAAAACCTTGATGCTGAAATGGTCATTTGTTGAACAACAGTTGATCAGAACTGCAGTTATGAAGAATTATTGCATTAACAGATCTTCATAAGGACATTTGGACTATTATGTTTATGTTGTAATAGTTAAATTGTGTACAATTTTTAGCTTAGATAGAAAGGGAGAAGATGTAAAGCAATTTTAATCCAGTAACATGGTTACTCTGGCAACATATCACATCCAAAGACCTAGGTCTGTGTGATCCAGTTGGAATTCAGACACATTCTTAGTATACACTTTAATCCCTTTGGCTAAAATACAGATACACCTCTAGTAGGTAATGAAAATGTTGGTTAATGCCCAGCAATGACATCTAATTGAGGGATAGTCAAAGTGATGAAACAGAGAAAGATTTGACAGAATGAATCAGAGATAGGATACACCCAACTCTCATGAGAAAAGACAGGAAAGAGAAGTAACAGCAGCACAGAGAGAGTAGAGAGGAGGAAGTATAGTACAGGAATAGAGTAGAGTTTGCGCCAGTACAGTACAGTTTGGTGCAGTTTGGTTGAGTTCAGAGCAGGCAGTTTGGTGCAGTTCAGTTCATGGAATTCAGAGGGAGTTTTTCTAAGCAGAGTAATTCAGTAAGAACCTGAGAGAAACCAGTTTGATTCAGTCAACATGGAGAGGAGTTTTGAGTCATAATAATTGATTTGAACCATTCAGCCAGAGTTCAGAAAGAACAGGAACTCAGAGACTGAAAGTATTCAAGGGCTAAGTTAGCAGATGGAAGCTATTAGCTGAAGCTTTCAAGGTCTAGGTTTGCAGAAGATTATTAGATTGTATGAAGGCTAGAAGCTTCCATACCAAAGCCTAGGAATAGTTGATAGAAACACTTTGCGCTCAGTGCAAGCCATGTATTAGTAAAGCTTGAGTATAGCTTTCAACTTACCCCATCTTCTGAGGAAATAAAACCACCATTTACAATACGTCTACAAGCTGGGACATACCCCCTAAACCTACCCAAACAATATCACCAACTGGGGACCAAATATTAAAACATTTGAGTGTTTAGAGGATATTCTTATTCAAGTGACCACAGGCTACATTCTACTACAAAGATATTTATATATTTTTATCTGCTCTATTCACAATAGAAAGAAAATGGAATACACCACAAAACAACTGCTGAGTAGGTAATGAAAATGTGGTATATATATACAATCAAATTTTATTCAACACCAAAACAATGAAATTATGGAGTTAAGTATGAAGGATTGAACCAGAAACTTTACAGAATCAACTAACCTGGGTCCATAGGGGCTCACAGAGACAGAACCAACAACCAAAGAACACATATGGGACAGACCTAGGCCCCCTATACATATTTAACAGATGTGCAGCTTGGTGTTCATATGGGTCCCCTAACAGTTGGAGCAAGAGCTGCCTCTGACTCTGTTGGCTGCCTTTGGAGCCCTTTCCTCTTACTGGGCTACTGTGTAATGAGAAAAGATGTGCCTTGTTCTACTGAATCTTGATATGCCAGGGTGGGTTGATATAAGTGCAAGGCTTCTCCTTTTCTAAGGAGAAAGGGAAGGAGGTATAGGTGTTGGGAGGGAAAGAAAGCTGTGATCAGGATGTAAAGTAAATAAATTAATTAATTATTGAAAAGAAGAAAAAATTACAATTAGTATTTATTTTTGTAAATGAAGGCATGTGTGGAGGTGAAGAGTCAATTCTCAGGAGGCAGTTCTCTCATTCACATATATGTTCTAGGTATCGAACTCAAATCCTCAGCCTTGATGATTGATGCCTTTATCCATTGAGATAACTCAATGCCCCAGCATATTTCTAATTCACTGATTGTAGCTAATTTTGAGAAATATTGCCTTGCAATAAGGAATGATTGCAATGAGTAGTTATCAGTTATTGTATTCAGGTAACTTTTAAAAAATGTTTATTTATTACTTCAAGTTACATCTCCATCACAGTGCCCTCTTTCCACCCCTCCTGGTACCACCCTCCCACCCTCTCTTCCCTCTCCCACCCATCCCACTCCTCCAATGTGAAGTATCCCTACATATCAGCCCCTCTCAGTTCAACAGTCATATGTGAGGGCTAAGACCTTCCTCTTGCACTGGGGGCCTACATGGTAGCACCCCTAGGGCAAATTGTCCCATTAATGGGTAAAAAAAGTCTATGTTCCTGATCCTTTTGGTGTGTTGGTTGTAGGATAGTTGGAGAGATGGCTCAGCTGTTAAAGGCTAGGCTCACAACCAAAAATATAAGAGTATTCAGGTAGCTTAATGAGACCAATGAGATTTTTATTTCACTCTTTCTTTGTAGTATCTGAGTTTCAGAGTTCTTTGGCCACACTGACCAAAACAAATCATTCTCTAGAGAAAAATCCTATAACCATGATCTCCTTCAAAACTATCATGTTTTTGCAGCGTCTCTTGGTCAGTGGCCTCTTGAGGCGTATATGATTAGCTTCATATATTCCTAATGGAAGATTCCACTAGGTACTTTATGTGAGAGGACACAGGGAAAACTCTGTTTTCCTTGACTCTGACAAGATGCTGTTATTATCATTCAGGTAAAATGGATGGATGGAAATAAATTAAACAATGCTTAAGGGGATTTTTCTAAGATTCTAATTTGTAATTGAAATTGCTGTGGACATGAGTTGCATTCTAAAGTGATTGAGGAAGTCCAGAGCAAAGTAGAGAGCTTTCAGAAAAATGAATTGAACAGCATGGGAGAAAAAGCTCTGCCAAGAGAGGGCAGGCAAGACCTTCACAATTCCTGCTTTATAATTAATGTCTGTCAGACATACTGGGCCAAAAGGCTGAAGATAGATGCTCCAATGTATTGAGAGAAACTGGGGACTGCCCAGGCAGCCAGTTGTCTGTCATTTCTTAGTTTTGGAAGCTTGCTTGCTCTGTACTTCCTGTTTATTCAGATATATTTATTTTTCTCAAGTCTCTGAAATGATTGAAGACTAGATAGTTATAGTCTCACAGTTAAATTTTAAGTAGTTTAGGAATTAAAAGGATGTTCTAGGTCTAAGAACGTGTTTTTAAGATGGTCATGCAAGTTAGGATGTAAACTGAGTTGGGTGTAGAAGTTTAAACTCATTGAGATGGGTAATGGAATATCATTATCAGTTGCCAAATACATATGGACTGGACATTGGGAATGTATGTTATACCTTATTGTTTTCATAACTGTTCCCAATTGTTTTTATTATTTTGTATTGCATTTATTGTTATTAAAAAAGAGCCTTTCATTGGTCTAAAAGGAGGAGCTGTTAGAGGGGGGAAGCTACACCTTAAATTAAAAAAAAAAAGCAGTGAAGAAAGAGAGGGGGAAGAGGGTAGGAATGTGGAACCGAGAGAGGGAGGAGGGAGGGGACTGTGATTGAGATGTAACTTGAAGAAATAAGTAAATGTTGAAAAAATTGTAACAACAATCAATGTATAAAGAGGCTAGAAATTTGATTTGAAAGAGATCAAGAAGGGTTTTAGAGGGAGGAAAGGGAAGGAAGAAATGGTGCAATTATATCATAATCTCAAAAATAAAAGAAAAACTGTCTACTTAAATGTTGGAAAAAGCTAAACAACTGACTGTCTCTGAGTTAGGACCACACTATACATAGGGGAATATAAACAGTACTAGAAAAGACCAAAGAACATTGTCATGTTTTGTGTGAAACTTATGCATTAATCAATTGTTCCATGCTCATAAATTATAAAATGAGGATCTAATCTCTGCTAATGACAAATAAGAAAAAATAGTTTTACAATATGTACAAATAAAATGACAAGAGTTTTCCTTTCTATTGTCTTTTTGAAAGAGGTGTGTAAAAACTTATCATTTTCTGTAAAATAAAAGCAAATGTACTAGATACTTTTTGAGTTTGTAAGATGAAAGTGTATCATGTATTTTTGAGTAGAAAATACTGTTTAACATGTAGAATACAATGCTTAAGGCTGAAATCAGACTTTCCTATGTAATGCCATTTTCAGCCATGAGGGGGGTAATTTCAGAACACAATAATACCCGAAGGGGCCAGGAGTTAGATTTATTTTTCTTGTTTTATTCTACAGTATGAAGATAGTGTTAATAATCTTGTTTCTAAAGTATAAGTATAATGGAGAAAGGTTAAAAAGTTTTGTCAAGTAGTGATGGCAGAATATGAGAAAGAGAATCAATAATGCAAAAGCATTCCAAAGCTATTTAGACAGGTATAATCACTGTAATTTTTGACTTTAAATTTTTACTTATTTATTCTCCATCAGTTCTTCATTTTTAATAACCATTTTTTAGTTTGTTCTGTTGCTTCAGAGCTCTTTTCAGATCTTATTAATAAACTATACAGTCACATATATAGTTTCTAATATATCAAGAGAATATTTTGGCAAATATTTATTTGTTCCTATTTTAAAGTTTTTCTGATTCTAGGGTTTGGGGTGAATAGACAAGAAAACAAATGAAGAATTAAACTATAGGTTTGTGTGTAAATGAGAAGGGTTTAATGAATTACATTTTTATTGAGCAGTGAACACAACTGTTCTTTGAAATTTTGAAATTTCATTTATTGGTCAGATAATAAATACAGATATTAACATATATTATTAAATAAAGGAGAGTTAATATATTTTGAACCTGCACTTTTGGTGCTCTCTGGTAACTTATATTCACTTTTTAAATTAATTTATCTCATGTGTTGGACATTATCATGGACAAGACCCACATTTGGAATACTTATTTATAAATGTATGGTTATGATATTTATTTTAGCCTGAAAATTAAATATAAATCAGTATTTTAGTTTGTTAAATAAATGAATGAATGAATGAATAAATTAATAAAAGTCTCAGACATTTCAGTACCTAGCCTGATATTAAAATGTCAGTAGCTAAAGTATGGTATTAATCTTGGTTTTTGAATACAAGTTCTTTCCTGTCTACTGTCCTACATTAATTCTTTAAAACAAAACTTTACAATATAATATGGTAATCAGTTTTGTACAGATATGACAATATAGTTACTACTACATGACTTTGCAGAAGATTCAGGTCATTTGGAATAACTTCAGGGCAGTGATTCATTCATGGTCAGTACTTCAAGGACTGATACTCTGCAAGAATGCAAGTTTGGATACTTAATTTTTCATGATGTCAATTCCTCAAGAAATTTCCTGACACATTTGTGTTCCTGACATGTTGTAAGCTGGTAATCAACTGTTTCATAGAATGCAAATATCTATAAATCCATTTGTTTGTGGAGTTAATGCCGTGTCTAGTTATCTCAATTAAAGGATAGTAAATCAATGCTAATGTTTTAAAACAAGACTTCATGGTAATGGGAAACATTTCATAAATCTTGGGGTTAAATATTTTCCAGAGATGAGAAGTCAGAATTAAGGGACCACATGCCTGTATAAGATCTGTAGTCTACCAAGGATATCAACATGGGTAGTTGAAACACAGTGAGTAGTGTTTTATTTTGCAATTGGACTGATAGTATATTATTCTTCAAGTGAAAGTGTAAAGAACTTGGGGATAATTTCTGTCTTTAGTGTTGGCTAATCTTCCATCTTATGAAGAACATCTCTGAACTGGCTCTGGTTTGAAAGCAGAGGGATATTGAGTTCAGCAATATTGCAACATGACAACACGACAGGTTCAGCTTCTCTGAATGATCACAATTTCAAAATACATTAGCACAATAGGAACTTTTTCCTCCTCCAGTTTTATGAAGGCACAATTAACAAAAAGAGGACACTGTGATGGCGATGTAACCTGAAGTAATAAATAAATATTAAAAAATAGATTCTGTATATTTATGGTATACAGTGAGATGTTTTATATGTGTGCATACGTAAAACATAAAAACATATAAATATATATGTGAATGTTTCAAGATGATTAAGCCAAGAGAAATAGCACACTGGCCATCCATACTTATTTGGAAATTGAAATTCTCCCTTACCAATTTTCTTGTAGACACTACTTTTTAAAATTTAACATAGTCACCACATTGTGCCATGAATTTCCCGAAACTACCAATAGTGTCTAATTGCATATTTTCTCTTTTGACAAATATCTTTAATTTCCTCTTTCTACCCCATCCCATTTTCTCATGGTCCACAGTCATACTTTCTGATTCTATGAATGCAGGATCTTTAGAATTCATTATGAGAGATTTTTCAGTATTCGACTTCCTGTGTCTCTTTAATTTCAGTTACTACAACGACTCCTAGTCTCATTCATGTTAAAAGAAAAATAGGATTTCTTTCCTTTGAAGGGGGGAAAAGAATAGGCTATGAGTGACCAAGTGTGTATGCGTGCACGTGTGTGTGTGTGTGTATGTGTGTGTGTGTGTGTTATCCACTCATCTATTATTTAACAAATCTTGCTTACACATATTGGTCTTTATTTGTGAATGTTATTTCTTCTGGATATATATTCTTCAAATTAGAATTGCTGTATCACATGATATTTCTAGATTTATTAAAAAATAATTTTAATATTTTATGTATGTGTGATGTAGTGTATGAGTATAGTCTATGTACACTTGATGTGTGTGTATGTGCATGTGTATGTATGTACCTGTGTGGGTGTGTCTGTGCCCAGTAACACAGACCTGTGTATGTTGCAGACCAGAAAGCATTGTCTTGGATCTTGCTCTCTCATTCTCCACTTTATTTCTTCCAGACAGGCTCTTGTGTTGAGCCTTGATCTAGTCTTGCAACCCACAAGTTCAAGTGGTCCTTCCACTTGTCACAACACTGTGGGTACAGACACACCCAAGCACAATTAGCTTCTTGTTTGGATATTGGGATTTGAGCATAGGTTCTCATGATCACAAAGTAAGTGCTCTTACTAATCCAGCCATTCCCCTAGCCTGATTTTCTCATTTCTTTTTTCCTACATTTTATTTCCCTTCCTACAATATCTACAACCTCTTTACCATTTATGGCATTGAGTATCAAACATAGGGTCTAATTCATCAGTAATTTTAAATCTTTGGACTACACACCCAGTCTATATTTTTAATTTTTTGAAGTTCCTCCCAACTTTTTTCTTCCTGAATATACTAATTTATATTCACATCAAGAGTTTACAACAGTATTTTCTTTTAAAATCCAACTAAACTTGTTGTCTTTAAATTTTTTAAAGTTTTTGAAATCAACATACAATCACTTCATTTTCCTTTCCATTCTTCTCCCAATTTCCAGTCACCTTCCCTTGCAATTTTTGAAAAGTGTAAGGTGATAGTTCACTGTGGTTTGAAGTTGTGGTCCTCTTATGACTAGTAACAGCTCTCTGTGTGTATGTGTGTGTGTGTATGCAGGACTTTACATTAATATAATTATAGTTTATTATTTCTCCTGTATCCTCCTTCAGGTAACACTGTCAAAAAAGCCAATGGAAGGAGTGAATCACTCTGTGGTGTCGGAGTTTGTCTTCCTGGGACTCACCAACTCCTGGAGTATTCAACTATTGCTCTTTGTGTTCTCTTCCATGTTTTATGTAGCAAGCATGATGGGAAACTGCCTCATCGTGTTCACTGTGGCTTCTGACCCTCACTTACACTCTCCCATGTACTTTTTGTTGGCTAACCTGTCCTTCATTGACTTAGGAGTTTCTTCTGTTACCTCTCCCAAGATGATTTATGACTTACTCAGAAAACACAAAGTCATCTCTTTTAGAGGTTGTATTACCCAAATATTCTTTATTCACGTCATTGGTGGTGTGGAGATGGTGTTGCTCATAGCCATGGCCTTTGATAGATATGTGGCCATATGTAAGCCTCTCCATTATCTGACCATTATGAGCCCAAGGATGTGCATCTTGTTTTCAGTGGCTGCCTGGGTGGTTGGCCTTATGCATTCTCTGGTTCAACTGGCTTTTGTAGTAAATTTACCTTTCTGTGGACCAAATGTGTTGGACAGCTTTTACTGTGACCTTCCTCGTTTCATCAAACTTGCTTGCATAGATACTGACCAACTGGAATTCGTGGTCACAGCTAACAGTGGGTTCATCTCTGTTGGTTCCTTCTTCATACTGATCATTTCCTATATTGTAATCATAATTAGTGTGCATAAACACTCTTCAAGTGGTTCCTCTAAAGCCCTGTCCACACTTTCAGCTCATATCTCTGTGGTGGTATTATTCTTTGGTCCTTTGATATTTTTCTATACTTGGCCTTCTCCTTCTTTACACCTGGATAAATATCTGGCCATATTTGATGCAGTTGTCACTCCTTTTCTTAACCCTGTGATATACACATTCAGAAATCAAGAAATGAAGGTGGCAATGAAGAGAGTATGCAGACAGCTAATTAGTTCCAGGAAAACTTCTTAAATAGATGTACTGCGGACTGTCTTCAATGAATGTGGAAGCTTATTGTTCATGAACCTGAGAAAAATCTTTGCATAGATATACACATATATATTTTATATATAAAATTATAAAGACTATTTTTCATCTGCTTAGGCAGGAGGAACAATCTCTCCTGAATACAGAGAACTACGTGTATTTATAAAGCAAAGATTATACTAATCCTTAACTTACATTCCTAAGGAATGATGTTTATTTGAAGTAACTGATGCATCAAGGCTTGTAGAACAAGGACACTTTCTCTTCTTTTACACATATTTTATATTTTGAGAATTTCATTTATGAATATTTTATTCAAATAATTTTCACTCCTCTGTCTCCCCACTCCAACTCATCTCTGGCCTGTTTCATTCTTTCTCTTATTCATGACTTCTTTAACTATTATTCTACATACACACATATATGATATTATATATGTATGTATGTTATATATTTCAATATATACTGTGCTGAATATATTTAATGTTGCATATATATATATATGTGTGTGTGTGTGTTTTTAGGATAACCTTAGGATTAGATAACCTATCAAACTATAAATTCTCTGATATTCAAGAATTTTTGATTCATTTATAAAGGACTAATAAACTGAAACATTTGTCTGTCTTACGCCATTTGTACAAATTATCCATTTGGAGTTTTTCAGTTGTGGAAGGGGGTTAAAGTCAAGAGAACATGCATAGGAGTATAATGGATGCATATTTTGTGTAGATGATTTGATAGCAATTTTTGATTAACAATAAGGAACAAAGAAAACATGATTTTTTTTGTCTGATTAGCATTCTACTCAAATACGTTCAATTTTCATTTTTAAATTATTTCTTCTTTTCATAATATATTTCCATGCTAAAGCAAAACTAAGAGAAAATGTGTGATACTTGGAAGGAGGAATTGAAGCTACACTTGTGTTCATATTGCATGAATAGGCACTAAGGTATTGTATCTGTTGCTATCAGGACTCTGGCTTACCCTGGTCATATGGGACTAAAACCATCCTCAAGTTTTCATCCTTTTTTACAGATCTCACCATTCAGTTCCTCCAGGTCCCAGTCATTTGCAAGTATAGCACTACTGGGATGAAAGTCACAAGATGAGCAATAATCTGCATTATAAAATTTGGTGCAGTGAGACAAATACAGTGTAAGTTTGTCCTTGCTGTTCACTACATGACATGTTCATTTTCATAATGTTGGTTCATTGGCTTGAGATGAAGAATGGGGCTCACAGGATCAGACTTACCTGTGCTGCTGAATGACTTCCTTATTGTATAAAGTCTAGTTCATACAAGTAATCATTATTTATCCCTAGGTTGGTTATGCTTTACTGAGAAATCTATAAGTGATCAGTGCCAGCCCTAACATTTGTGCATTAAAACAATACTCTATCCATTTCTGTGTTATTCAGACAACATTGTGTCTACCCATAGGACTCTTTTATATCCGATGAAATGTTATAATAAACTCACAACACATGGAACTAACTAACCTATCCACACTCTTCATTCCTTAGAAGCCAGTGACTTGCAAACTTGGAATTGACTGGTAGGTGGAGTTACAATGCTTTTTGGGTGCACTCCATTGGGCTAACAGGGGCCCCTCCAATGTGGTTGCTACAGAATCAGCTGTACCACTCTTTTGCTAACAGTTCCCAGTTGTTCACCGTGTTCTTTTTCTATAGATTTTACCTCTGGTTGGACAAGTCTTTATTTTTCTCTTAGCCCTGTTGTACTTGGTATGATAGAGCTCACCATTTTAGTCATCTCTGATTCTCTTATCACCTCTTATTGGTTCTCATAACTCTGCCCAAACTCTTGAATACTCTTCCTTTAACTGAGTTTGTTATATATTGTTTCCTGGACCTTGATTCACTCCCTGTAACATCTGTGAAAGTGGAGTCACATTCATTTCAAAGGCAAATATATGTAAATGAAAAACACAAGGAAGATGTGAAAGAACACACATTACGTGATGTCTATCCCATGAGGGATAAGGGGTAGGGAGTTTGATAAAGGCTTATGATCTTATGATCAAAGCGTTGTTGATTTGACTTGTTCTTAAGATGAGAATGGATACATGTACACTCAATGTAATTAGAAAATATTAAAAAACCCAAAACTTTGCTGAATCATCTTTATAGCCATTGAATCATTGTCTGATGGTTTAAGCTTTAATTTGAGTGCTTATATGGTCATTTCCACATATTTAAATTTAATAATTTTAATATGTTGCATACTTTGATCATTTTCCAATTCAAATGAAACAGATGACATTATTTGAATTTTTGAATTTCAGATGATGGGGGTATGAAAATGTATTCCTATGCTGCCTAATCACAAGCTTGTACCATTAAGTATATTACATTGGGTTTTGGAGGAATTTGAAAGGGGGATTATAGGTGTATACAAGAGTCAGTTTAGGGGAGGTTCAGGAAGAAGTCAGGTGTCTTTTTTCAGCTTTCCTAATATTGAGAAGGTCTCTCTTGGCAATCAGTTTCAATCTCAAAGGCAGCTTTCAAAATTAAGTTATTATTTTTTAAACTGGAAATAAAGTACAGAGTTTATAACTCTCATAACTGTATCTCATATTTAAATACTATATTTACAATATCCTATGTAGCCCAATATAATCTTAATATTACGTCCATATGCAAGGGTCAATACCATTGTGGCCAACTATAATCTTAATTTTGTATCAATATACAAAGATCAATACCGATGTAATCCAATACAATCTTATTTTTGCACAATAAACAATGGTCAATACCACTTTAGCCAAATAAACTACTAATTTTGTATCAATATACAAAGGTATAAGGGCATATTCAATAATCTGCCCCTTCTTCTTGGACCTTCCTGTGCTTCCTATATAAGCAAATATATTTATCCCTCTCAGATCTCTGAGGTGGTTGAAGAATAGACAGATAGAATCTTATAGTTAAATTTTGAACTGTTTAGGAATCAAGAGGGTGTTATAGATCTAAGAAGATACTCTTAAAAGTGTGTTGCAAGATAGTATGAATGTTGAGTCACATATAGACCTTTAAACTCATGGAGTTAGGTAGATAGTAGAATGTTAAAGTCAGGGGCCAAATAGGTATAAACTGAACATTGGGAAGGTATACTGGGCCAATTTACTCTCATAAATGTGGCATATTTATATCTATTGTTTTGTATAATACTTACTGTTATAAGAGAAGGAACCAGCTGTTGGACTGAAAGGGGAAACCTCTGGAGGGAAGAGGGTGGAAGGGCAGGTTAGGAAGGGGGAATAGGGAGGGGTTTGTTACTGAGATGTAACTTGAAGAAAAAAAAATAAAGTATTTAAAAAAAAAGAAAAAAATACTATATTTACAATATCCTATAAATATTAAATATTATGGATTTAGTCTTTCACAGTTTCTGATGTTTGACATAATGTTTAAATGCACTTTATGAACACTGAACACCTCTCCTTAAATGACACAATACTCTTGAAACCTTAATCTTCTATTTACCAAATTTTTTCTTTATTCTTAAAATTTTCACTTATGTATAAAATGGGATGTGATCATATATACTTCCATTTCCCCCTTAAACTCCTCTCATGTCCCCCAACATGCCCTCTAATCAGTTTATTTTATTTTAAATAACCTACTAAGTCCAGTTATTACTGTCCATCTGTACATGGGTGTGGGGCTATCTACTAGATCTATTTATTTACTTCTTGATGACAGAAGAGTCGCATTACCTCTGAGGAAATATTCCACAAAAGTAAAAAATTTTAAATTTATGGAAATTCATCAGTGAAGCATGTTGATATTATTCTAGTAGTATTGAATAAAACTAGAATAAATCTGTCAAACATCAATAAGACAGACTGGAGGAATGGATTAGTAGTTCAGACTAAGTACTGCTATTACAGAGAGCCTGGCTTCAGCAGTTAACTCCACCCTCAAGGGATCAGATTCCCCATTCTTGAATCAAAGTTGGTAATCTGTACTCATCTTGCCTGTATATGCTTGCAATCACACACACAAGGAAAAATAATAATAAATCTTTAAAAGACCAATAAGTTTTAAAACATGATACTAGAGGACTTATAAAAACAAAATAAAACTTTTATTTTATGTGTAAGGATGTTTTGCCAATACATGTATCTGTGCACAATGTTCATCAGAGCTCACAAAAGGCAGAAGAGGGTATCAGATTCCCTAGAATTGGAATAACAGATGGTTATGAGCCACTATGTGGGTGTTGGGAATAAGTCCCAGGTCCCCTGGAAGAGCAGTTGGATAGCTCTTAAACACTGAGCTATCTCTCTACTGTTATATTTTCTTCTTCTATCTACTTTTCAGGGAAAGAACTGAGAGTAGTTGTCAGGCAGTTCACTCATTTTGATTCAAAAGAAGAGACCACGTTTGGAGGTCTGCATTTAGAATGGGTCACACTTAGCTTTTTGCAAGTTTCCCCATCAAGCAGGGCTATATCTCCATTGTCAGTGCCCACTTCTGAAGAGTTGCAATTCTACTTTTAATTCTGCCAAGTATCATCCTGAGAAGAAATGTTAAAGTACCTTGGACAAGAGAAATCTGAACTTGAGTTCACATTGGAATGGCCAAAATGAGCAAGCTATGGCAATAGCTACATTTGGAAGAGTAAAGGGGCAGGCAGGAATCAGAAAAATGCATTTTGGAAGCCTGGAAATTTCCCTGGTACTTCTTTTGATTAGAAAGCATTGAAGTGTGTTGCAAAGTAAAAAAAAAAAAAAAAAAAAAATCTCTTCACTGTCTCTGTCTCTGTCTCTGTCTCTCTCTCTCTCTCTCTTGCATATACATATGAGTATTGAGTGAATGTACATATGTGTTTATATGTGCGTGGAGGGCAGAAGTTGATGCTGTGTGTCTTTCTCAATTGCTCTGAACCTTTTTTTTGACACATGGCATTATGCCTGACTTTTTACACAGGTGCAGTATATTACATACAAAGTGGGACAGGTGATGGGAGGATAAGAAAGAGGAGGATGAGGGAAGAGGAATAATTAACAATGATGAAGTTCAAGAAAGTCATATTGAAACGCACTATTTTAAATCCAGAAGAACACAATAATTGGTTGTCCAGGGCCAAATGGTCATCTTTGAAAACATACATACAAGTAACTTTATATGGACTCAAGTGCTATATTTAGAAATATATTTATATACAAATACACACATACACACATATATACACACATAGTAACAACAAAAACAGTCTGAGTTACCTACCTGGAGGGTAATGCTTTTTCTGAAAGCCGTAAGTCATTAAACAAAAATCTCAGTGCCGGTTCCAAGGTCCCTGACTTCAAGAAGTTGGTTAAAGAGGTCCCAGAAATCCCAGGGCAACACAGGTTATTGCAACTGCTCTTGCTTGCCAAGTAGAACTTGGCGGTAGACCCTATTAATAAAAATACCACGCACTTTTGTCCCAGACATAGAGCAATCAAGTTAATGGTCCCCTGGAAGTTTATCCTTACTGGCCAACTTCCTTTATGTCAGAAAGTGCTCTGCAGGCTGTTGAGGGAGGAAAGTTTTTGGCAGTCTTACCCAGTTGTGAACCTTATATATTAAAATAACAATTGGATTGATAAGTTATATTTGTTGGCTCAATACTAGCATGGATGTCATGGAGAATACCAAATCACTTTTTGATTTGATTTAAATCCTGCACCATAAGATAAAACTCACACCTGGCACTCTTAACTGAGCCTCAACTCATGGCTGAGCAGGTCATCAGCCCTACGGTAGAACCTACACTAACTATGCTGTTAAATGGACATCATGTCAAACTATTCCCTAAATACTTACCATTACAACCAGAAGTTGGTGAAGCTCTTAACCCTTATCAATAAAGTTTCTTTATGGAATATAAAATACTTAACATGGAAACCCATAACTGGTCAATATGCATATAGTAAGATATTGTGGAGTACTCAACCTCAAATGAGACATCTGTATCACTCCCATCTTTCTCAAGAATGAGGTAAATCACAGAAATAAGATGGAAAGGTTGTAAAAGCCAAAGGATGTTGTGGACTCTTGTAAAACTGTATTTGTTTGTTTGTGTGTTTGTTTGTTTTTGACTTGAGCTTAAAGTGGCTGTGACTGCTTACACTAAAACTAGTACCAAGTCAGTAAAAATACTTATAATACTTTATATATTGTCAAAAAATCAAATCTGCTCCAGGAAAAATATTACCTGACCCCCCCCCAAAAAAAAGGTAATTGCCCCAGAGTTAGGATTAGGACAGGGCTCTGTTCTTATCTTTCCAGGAGACTTAAAGCATCCATTCAAGGAATCCAGGGACAACTGGACAAGGGAAACCTCAGCAGAAAACAGATCAGACACCGAAGAAGATGAGCGGCCCAGATGATCCAGCCTTGCAGACTCCCTCAAGAGCTGTTTCCTCAAAAGTCTACAACCACAACTCAAAATCACTAAGATCGTTCAGTTCCACAGACTGCTTCAGCCAGAACTTCAGTAAAGGCCTGAAGATCAGCTTCTGTCTACAAACTTCTTAGGACATCTAAATAGCTGAGCACAAAAGGATTGAACATCAAATGATTCTATTAACATTTTTAACCATTTTCCATCTCTATTTGGGCCCCAAACAGGTTTACTATGTCCCAAATCTGCAGGAAGTCATTTATGAGAGTGACATCCAAGGCCCAGAAGGTGGGGAGGGTGTCCCCCCCCCTTTGGTTACTCCATGGATAACAGAAAATTTTGTCATTTAGGGGAAGAGACTACAAGCTGTTAAATGGTCTTGTTAAATGGGTTTTGGAGGTTAGACCTAGGGACTTCTCTCTTTTTCTTTTCTGTATCCTTCTTTCTCTCATATGTAGGAGTGAATAGACTTGAGAAAAAATGGGACATAGACATACTATAGGAAAGATCAAGAAAAAAAGGACAGATTATTGAATAAGCCCTTATACCTTTGTATATTGATACAAAATTAATACTATATTAGGCTAAATTGGTATTGATCATTGTATATTAATGCAAAATTAAGATTGTATTGGACTACATCGGTACTGATCTTAGTATATTGATACAAATTAAGAGTATATTTGGCCACATTGGTATTGATCTTTGTATATTGTTACAAAATTAATGGAAACACTTCTTAAAGGTATTGTACCTAGTAATGCTTAAAAAGGAAATGTGAAGTTTTGGCCTTTTGCTACCAACCATCATAAACTGTTTAGGATAATTAAGAAATACAAACTAACAGTCATGCAAGTGTGTCACTTTGTTAGTTACTATGACAGTCTATCACAGTTAATTTCTAAGCTACTCAGAAATCAAGTTGTTAAGAGACAGCAACATTTGTGTATCTAAACATAAGAGATAGATAGGGCATCTTCAAAAACCCCAAGAGATCTGCAGAGTATGGCATTCAAAGATGTTTTCTTAAATTAAGATTTTTTTGATATCGAGACACGCCAGCTCCTGACAGCATCCCTATTCCACTCCAAGTAGAAGATGAACATCGAAGAATCTCCAGTGTGAGATCGTTGAATTAGTGGCAAGCCTATCTCTTGTCAAAAAAAACAAAACAAAACAAAAAAACCAAACAACAACAACAACAACAACAACAAAAAACCCTTGCTTCAACTGTAGACAGAATGCTGTCCAAAAAGGACAAAACTTGGAAGCAGGTAAGTCGACAGCCTAGCTCTGCCAAGACAGAGTAGGTAAGTCCTTCATAATTCCTGCTCTACAATCAATGTCTGTCAGAGAAACGGGGCCAAATGACTGAAGATTGATGCTGTAATGTGTGGAGAGAAAATGGGAACTGTCGAGGCAGCCACGGGTATGTCATTTCTTAGTTTTGGAAGCTGTAGGCCCTGCACTTCCTATATAATCAGATATATTTATCCCTCTCAGGTCTCTGAGGTGGTTGAAGACTAGATAGCTAGAGTCTCATAATTAAATTTTGAGTTGTTTAGGAATCAAGAGGGCATTCTGGATCTAAGAAGATGTTTTTAAAATTGTGATGCAAGTTAGTATGAAAGCTGAGTTAGATAGAGAACTTTAAACTCATGGAGATAGTTAGATAGTAGAATGTTAAAGTCAGGGACCAAATACATATGGACTGGACATTGAGAATGTATGCTAAGCCATAAAATTCTCATAATTGTAGCCTATTTATTTCAGTTGTTTTGTACTGTATTTATTGTTATAAGAGAAAGAACCATTTGTTGGACTGAAAAAAAAAGAATTATGCATTCTGGGGAAGGGTGAGAGGGTAGGAGGGTGGGGCTGGGAGGGGTGGAGGGAGAGGGCCGTGATGGAGATGTAACTTCAAGTAATAAATAAACATTAAAAAATAAAAATGCAGGTCAAGGAGGGGCTCAAAAGGTTCACCTCTTGCTGGGAAGCTATTGGTATTTCATGACTGCTGCAGGAGCGAGTGCTCAGATATTTTTATGAGTAGAACCCTGGGTAGGTTGCTCATACTCCTGTGGATGACTATATATCCACAAACCTGCAGCACTAGTTGGACTCAGTGGTTAAGAACAAGGATTTTAAGAATTTGGGAGGAATATATGATAGTGGGGATCTTGGAAGAGTTGGTAGAGAAGGACTTGGGGATGAACTTGATAACAACTCATTGAATACATATAAGACATTCTCAAAGAATAAATAAAATACTTTAAAAATACACTAATTATAAATAAATATTTAAAAAATACATTGAGATTTAACTTCCTTCTGTTAGAATGGCAGCCATTAAGAAAAAGACAATAGGATATGTACACTCATGGTAGTATGGCTAGGCAATGATTGCACAAAGCTTGTGGGAGTAACCAGTCAATATCTGATTTGACTTAAGGGCCACTCCATGAGGTGAAACACATACATGATACTGCTTGGGTGACCAAGAACCAGACTAAATAGCATTGGGGTTTATGGAAAAACCAAATATTGCTTGTCTAAAAAGCAAAAAAACCAAACAGAATCCTCAGTGATAAAATGATTCCTAATGACATTCTGCTATCCTAGTAGATCAGTGCCTTAGTTAGCCATCACCAGAGAAGCTTCCTCTGCAGTAGATGGGAACAAATGCAAAGACCTATCGACAATCATTATTCAGAGAGTAGCCAGTGAGAGAACTTGGAACACTCATCCCTAAATAGGGTGTCTCCATCAAATCCCTCTTCTCAGAGATCAGGGAAATCAGTTAAAGAGGAGGCAGAAAAAGTGTGGGAGCCAGTGAGGAGGGAGGACACCAAGATATAATGCTATTTAAATCAACATAATCAAAGCTGATATGAATTCACAGAGACTGAAGCAGCATATGTATGTCCTTCATGAGTCGGTACCGGGATCTTTGTATATACATTATGGTTTCCAGTTTAGTGTTTTTATGGATTCCTGAGTATGAATGAGTGGCTCTCTGGACTTGGAGAACAAGTAGTCAATAAACTCTGTGTGTAGGTATGTAGTTTCAAAGAGCTTACAATCCAGTGGACTATAACAAAAATAACTTCTGGTATAATTTTGGAGGTTATAGAATTGTAGACCACTTTGTAATGTGAAAGAAATTAATTTTTTGAATTGTTCTGGATATATGTGTTCATTGAACTATATAGTGAAATTCACATGATTTTAACTGTTTTTAGTTGTGGGAGAACTGGAGCTATGTCACCTGGTGAAAAGACCTGGACCCAGGGTGGCTTTAGACCATAAAATAAATATACCAAGACCTTTTAATATTTCAATGCTAGGCCTTATCTGGGCAGACTCTCAAACAGCTCATCTAAGTTATGCCAAGCACCTAGTCCCATCCAGACGTGTGGCTAGCTGTATATTCAAGGGCCACAATCAAGTCTATCTTCTGTTATATCTCCCTGCAAAAAGCCCTTCTTCCCAGAGTTCCTTTCTCCTCTTCCAGGAAGTCCCATCTTCCATTTCTCTTTCTGCCCAGCTACAGGAGATAGGTTTTTAAATTGACAGTTGCTATATCCATACGACACACATGATATTTCTCTACAACTCCCCCTTTTATCCAGTTAAAGGCTCCTTTCTTTCAATAATAAACTAACATACAAAAGAACAATTTTGAAATAATTATGAAAATTATATATAAAGTTTATTCTATTTGTATCTGGCAACCTTGAAGGAAACATCATCTATCCTATCTTGGTGAGTCTAAAGTTCTGAATCTAAATCATTTTCTACTCCAATTTGTATTGCCATCCTAAAAATATCTTTTTAGACTTAAAACATCTTTTTAATTCCTAAACAACTTAAGATAAATTGTAAGATTATAAGTTTTTTTGTTTTTATTTTTTTCCTTTATTTTTTTATTTCTTCAAGTTACATCTCAATCGCAGTCACCTCCCTATTCCCCCTCCAGTCCCACCCTCCCACCCTCAACCCCCCATCCTCTTCCCTTTTTTTTCTTTTAAGTTTAAGGTATATCTTATTTCCCCCTACAGTTTCCCCTTTCAGTCCAACAAATGGCTCTTTCTCTTATAATAACAAATACAATAGAGTACAACAGAGGTAATTAGGCCACAGTTATGAGGGTTATATGGCTTAACGTACATTCCCAATGACCAGTCCATATGTATTTGGTACCTGTTTTAACATTCTACTATCTAAACATCTCCATGAGTTTAAAGGTCTATATCTGACTCAACATTCATACTAACTTGCAACACAATTTTAAAAGTATCTTCTTAGCTCTATAACACTCTCTTGACTCCTAAACAACTCAAAATTAAATTATGAGACTCTAGCTATCTGTTCTTCAACCACCTCAGAGACCTGAGAGGGATAAATATATCTGATTTTATAGGAAGTACAGGGCCTGCAGCTTCCCAAACTAAGAAATGACATACCTGTGGCTGCCTGGACAGTTCCCATTTTCTCTCCATACATTACAGTATCAATCTTCAGTCATTTGGCCCCGTTTCTCTGACAGACATTGATTGTAGAGCAGGGGTTATGAAGGACTTGCCTACCCTGTCTTGGCAGAGCTAGGCTGTCGACTTACCTGCTTCCAGGTTTTGTCCTTTTTGGACAGCATTCTGTCTACAATTGGAGCAAGGGGCTTTTCCTACCAAGAGATAGGCTTGAGACTAATTCAATCATCTCCCACTTGAGATTCTTCGATGCTCATCTTCTACTTGGAGCAGAATAGGGGCTGCTGCCAGGAGTTGATATGTCTTGATATAAAAAAAATCTAAAGTTACGAAAACATCTTTGAAGAGGCCCTATCTATCTCTTCTATTAGGGTAAGCAGATGTTGCTTGTCTCTTAGCAGGTTTATTTCTGATTAGCTTAGCAAATAACTATAATAGGCTGTCACAGTACCTAACAGAATGACCGGCTTGCATAACCATTAGTTTGCATTTCTTAATTATCCTAAACAGTTTATGACAGTTAGTAGTAAAAGGCCAAAACATCACATTTCATTTTTTTTCTTTACCTCCTAACCCTTCCATCCCATTTCTCTGGGGTGGGGTGTCCTTATATAACAGTCCCTCATCTCAGTTGAGAGGTCGTATGAGGGCCAAGAGCCTCTTCATTCATTGGGGATCTACGAAGCAGTACCATCAGTGAAAAGTGTCTCGTTGCCCGGGAGAGAGAACTACTAAAAAAAAAATCAATAAGCATACAATAGATAGAAAAGACTAAAAAATAGAAAAAATATAACTAATATATAAAAAATAAATAAAAATTAAAAATAAGAAGTCTATGTCCAAGTTCCCTTTGGTGTGTTAGTTGTAGTATCGATACCTTCTACTATATAGCTAAAATCCTACTATAAGTGAATAGATGCCATATGTGTCCTTCTGAGTCTGGTTTAGTTCACTCAGGATGAGCTTTTCTAGTTCCATCCATTTGGCTGCAAATTGCGTAATTTCATTGTTCCTGATAGCTGAATAATATTCCATTGTATAGATGTACCACAGTTTTTTGACCCATTCTTCGGTTGAGGGACATCTGGGTTGTTTCCAGTTTCTAGCTATTACAAATAAGGCTGCTATAAACATAGATGAGGAAACTTCCTTATGATTCCGTGAAGAGGCATTTGGGTGTATACCCAGAAGTGGTATGGCTGGGTCCTGAGGCAGAGCTATTCCAAGTTTTCTAAGATATCGCCAGACTGACCTCCATAGTGGTTGCACAAGCCTGCACTCCCACCAGCAATGGAGTAGGGTACCCCTTTCTCCACACCCTCGCCAGCATGTGCTGTCATTTGAGTTTTTGATCTTAGCCACTCTGACAGGTGTGAGATGGAATCTCAGAGTCGTCTTGAGTTGCATTTCTCTGATGATTAAGGATGCTGAGCATTTCTTCAAGTGTCTCTCAGCCATTAGGTATTCCTCCTTTGTGAATTCTCTATTTAGCTCTGTCCCCCATTTTTTGATTGGATTATTTGGTTTCTTGGCATTTAATTTCTGGAGTTCTTTGTAGATTTTGGATATTAGCCCCCTGTCAGATGTGGGGTTGGTGAAGATTTTCTCCCAGTCTGTAGGCTGCCATTTTGTTCGAATGACAGTGTCTTTTGCCTTACAGAAGCTAGTTGAGAGTTTGCCCAGGTAAGGCCTAAGCTTTGAAATATTAAAAAGGCTCTGCATATTTATTTATTTTATGGCTACCCGGTCTTAGGCCTTTTCACCAGGAGACATAAGCCACCAATCTCCTACAGCAGTTTTTACCTTCCTTCATTTTAAGTCACCAGTGATCACGTTCGAATTGACAGATAAAAATCTCTAATAGCTATGGCATAAGAACTTGCTGTTTCAGTTTTATTTCCCCTTCAGTGACTCATTAGGGGAGATTTTCATTGGTTATTTTCATCAAACCAATTGAATTCCCATGGCAATTCCCTGGGTTACCTGAGCAGAGCTCGCAAATGTAGACTTTCCAGCAGCAATTGGTCATTAATCTCCACATTATTAATTAATGTCCCCTTTTATTTGCTCTGATTTTTCTATAATAACAGTTGTGTGTGCCAAAACTCAGATATTAGGGAATTCTCTGACTGGAAGATGCTGCCTTTTGGAAATAGGTATGTAAAAGATGGGAAGGACCATGTTGAAGGAAAAGAAACTGGACAGACTCTTTCAATTCAATTTCAGAAAAGCAGCTTTGTGGCAGAAAGATCTCATCTGCAGATATAAAATAATTTTTTTAAATTAAAGATCAGTTATATTATAATGTAGAGATGAGGGAACAGATCATAATTAAAGTAAACAACATACTGTAAATTGTGGAGAAATGCAGATGACAGCAGACATTGACTTTTACCTTGTAGTAAAAAAAATTACCTTTGGTTTAAGGAAAATCTGAAGTCTTCAGCATAGATGAGGACTTTTGAAGCTTAAATATGATCTACTAAGATATTTTGTTATTAACCACATTGAAAATCAAAGGAGGTATATAACCTGTAGAAGTTGAAAGTCAGGACTACTTGTTTTGATTTGTTTCCATGCTCACAGGCAAGCTGACAGGAAATAATTAATAGATTGTAGTTCTTTGTGGACTTTGTTGAAATAAAACCCAAAAGATAGACACATAAATTAGAGGTAGAATAACTAGATTGTGTTTGAAAGCCTCTCTTGCATCTCTTATTTCAGAATTACACACATAAAAATTGCTAAAATAGTATTAAATGGAAAAAATCAAGGTTTTGCTATGAATTATGTTTATTGAGTTTTTAGTTGTTTTCTAATTTGGGTTATTGCACATAAAATACATTTAGATAAGATCCAGGGAAAAGCAAACCAGAATCCAGGAGCATTGGCATTATGAAAAATGTGAGGAAATAATTTGACTGCTTAATTCTTGAGACAGAAAACCTACAAAAGAAGGAAGAAAGACAAAGAAGTGAGTAGCAGAATTTCTGATATCACTTGTGCATTTTTTTGTTTGTAGAAAAACAGACATGTACACAGGTTAAACATTTGACCTGATTATCTAGGAGCAGAGAAATATGTTTCCTTCGTGTTCATTGAGCCAGAAATTTGACTTCTATAACTGAGACAACCAATTCTTCTATTTTCCTTAGCTATAAACTTCAAATGGGTAAGAATCTGTTTTAGGAGACTAAATCCATGCAAATCCACAATATATAAAGATCTTTAGAAAGGAAACGTTAAAGAGTCATGGTTTCTAACTTTAATGGTGCTTAAATAAAGAAATAAAGAAGATAAGATTATACTGAATAGATCTCCTGAAGGACAAAAATGATTCAAATATTTTTTTTAGAATAAGCTCAGGTTTCCCAGAACAAAAGAGCTTCTGAGATCCCTGAGCTCTATGGGGGGATCAGGATGCAACTCTTGTCTTTGAGACTCAGAAGACACAACTGAGTGCATTTTGTCATCAACTGTTATTTAGTTCTTTGCTTCACTTTCTTCCTTTTTAGGTTAGCTGTCTCAAGTGTAATCACTATTTTTTTTTTGTTTCTTTGTTGAAGTCTACATTTAGTTCTATTCTACTTATCTTATAATTATTGGGTATTCTTAGGTTCTGTATTCTTTCCTAACTTGAAAATTCCAATTGCCCAAACTTGCTGCCCTTTCCAGAAAGTATACCGAAAATAGAACTGACACATATCCACAAAAGACACATTAGATTTTGCTGTCTGAAACTTTGAAGACAATATTATATTGTATTGAATGAACAGAAAAGTTATTTTGACATGAGAACTTTTATTCTTAGAAAGACAACCTTACTTTTCTGTTGTTCTGCAGTCTTGTTTTTTTTTTTTTTAGTTGTTAATTTTGTTCTTTTTTCTAGACAAGACTGCACAATCCCATTTATCATTTATCTATGGGATTTTGAAGTATTCTGATAATGTGCTCTTGTAATGGCCTACCAGAGCTTCAATGATCTTTGTTCTTGTTGCCTTTTATACATCATCTACACTTCTCTCCTTTCCTGCAGATTTAGCCTCTTTTACCTACTTATGGTTCTTTGGACATGGCAAATACATTCACACTTTAGGATTCTTGCTCATGCTGTTGTGTCTACTGTGCCTACATTAAATATCTCCCCAAATAATGTAATAATTTGTTTACTGCTAATTCATTTTCTCATGTTTCTTTTCATTTGAGTGATGAGCAAAAACTGTCTCATGAGTCACATTTTAGAATCATATTCCCAATACTTCCCTGTTGCCTGTTGCTTAAATTTCCTACAGAGTAAAACCAGCATTTGAGATCTGGTTTATTAATTTAAATGTCTATGTTGATTATATATTTATATCTGTTAAAATATAAATCTAGGAGATTAATTTTTTAAAAATACATTTTGCTTTTGTGTCAACTTACTATTGTGTAAAATTCTTGGCACACAATGAATGGAATAAATTAATAGATATGAACTCTTTCCACCAAATCATTAATTCATTCAAAAATCTTTCCTTTTAAATCAACCAATATGATTAAGCAGAGTGTCAGATATAAAATAGGTGCACATATGGGTGGGTTATGAGGAATATGTGACAGATGAGGTACTATTTGATTTGAATAGGAAAGATGAACAATATTTTTGAACTTACAACACAGAGAAGGATGATTTCTGGCCTGAGCAACAAAATCAGAGTCTCTTCTGTGCAATAGCCATAGTCCACACTTTATACATGGTAGATGAGATCATTTGTTCTGGCTTCAGAGAGTGGGAGGTTAACACCAAATTCACTAACCATTGTCTACCTTGTATACAGGGTAGATGAGACCAGTTCTTCTGACTTCAGGGAGAGGGAAGTTAACACTAAATGCACTAACTCAGCACATCAACATCAAGTGCTCTTGCTTCTGTGTTTGATCAGGTGCGACATGTGTACCGGTCGACTGGATTTCTTACAACTGCTTGTAAGAGATCTCTGCAGCAATTCTTATTTCCAGTAATGCTTTGATTGCCATTTGTAAGAAGAGCAGTGGTGACCAACAGAACACTATTCAATTTTTGTGAGATGCTCAGGTAATATTTTCCTTCCTCAGTTAATACACCTATTTTATAGTGTGTATGAATATACTATTAATGTAGATATTCCCACTTTTCCCCTTTAGGTAACAGTAAAGGGAATCTCTGAATTGAGCCAATGATTAGAGCAAACCATTCTGCAGTATCTGAGTTCATGCTGCTGGGGCTCTCAAATTCCTGGGAGATCCAGGTTTTTCTTTTTTTCTTTTGTTGTGTGTTCTATGTGTCCAGTTTGACAGGAAACTTCATCATAGTTGTCACCGTCACTTCTGACCCCTGCTTGCATTTACCTATGTATTTTCTACTGGCCAACCTCTCTGTTACTGACCTTATATTTTGTTCTATTGCTGCACCCAAAATGATTTATGATCTTTTCAGAAAGCAGAAAGTCATCTCTTTTGGAGGCTGTATCAGTCAGATTTTTTTAAGTCATGCTGTTGGGGGCACTGAGATGGTGCTGCTCATAGCCATGGCCTTTGACAGGTTTGTGGCCATATGCAAACCTCTCTACTATCTGACCATCATGAGCCCACGGACGTGCCTGTTAATATCAGTTGCTGCTTGGATCATTGGCATCATTCATTCATCAGCCCAGTTGGCTTTTGTTATAAACTTGCCCTTCTGTGGCTCTAACATGTTAGACAGCTTTTACTGTGACCTACCACGACTCATCAAGCTTGCATGCACAGACACTCATAAACTGGCGCTCATGGTCACTGCCAACAGTGGGATCATTTCCTTGGTTGCGTTCATTATACTTGCTATCTCCTATGTCCTCCTCCTCATCACTGTCCAGAAGCACTCTTCAGGATGTTCATCCAAGGCCCTTTCTACTCTATTGGCTCATGTTACTGTCATGGTTTTGTTCTTTGGCCCATTGATTTTTTTCTATGTGTGGCCTGCTCCTTCAACAAATGTAGATAAGTTTCTAGCTATATTTGATGCAGTTTTGACTCCCTTTCTAAATCCGGTTATCTATACATTGAGGAATACAGAAATGAAGATAGCGATAAGGAAAATGTTTTGTCAGTGCCTGGCTTTTAGAAAATCAATGTAGATGGCTTGGTTGAGATATAAAATCCCCAAATAATCACTGGAAATTCATAACATCCAGTCCCCTTGAATGGTTTGGTGTGAGAAGTCCTTTGAGTGCAGTCAGACAATCACTACCTGTTGGGTGAGTCTATCTAGTTTCTACCAAATAATGAGTGACATTTTCCTTGAAGAGAAAGAAGGTGTATATATATATATACATATATATGTATATATATATTTGTGTATGTGAGTATGTGTATTATATATAATAATATATATTTTATGAAGTTTTAATTCTCAAATAACTGTGCCAATATTAATTTTTCAAGTGTTTATGACAAAGGTAGTTTTGATTCTAACAATAACTGTACCAGTTTCAAGCTGTCCTGCCATCAATGTTTCTTTTTTTTAATGCAAAGATATTCATTAAGTTTAAAAATGGGACAGGTAGACAATTTGGCTAGTAAAGATAAATTGCTGAAAAATTTGAAACTAATTTTTTCATTATTTATCTTATTTATTTTAAAATTTTATTTTCAAAATTTCATGTGTGTGTACTACATTTATGGCATTTCTCCATTACTCTGTCTTCCATCCAACCCTTCACACACCCTCTTCTATCTCAAATTCATGATATTTCTATATTATTGCTACGTATTGCTAATTTGCTAATTTGTATGTGATTTTAGGGTGACCATTTGGTATTGGATAACCAATTAGGGTCCTCATTCCTATGGAAGACTGATCCTCTCTCAGCAGTCAGTAATTACCTACAGTTCTTTATTTGGGGATGAAGTCTTGTGAGATTTCCCCCATCCATGTTGGTATATCAATTGGTATTGTTGTTCCCAGACCTCCTGGCTCTCTGACTCTTACAATCATTCTGACCCTACTTCACTGATGTTCCCTCAGCATTAGGAGTAGGAGTTGTGTTGTAGAGATTTTAACTGGGAATGGGTACCTCATGGATTTTTGTTCTTTTGATTATGTCCAGTAGTGTCTTTCTGTAATAAGTTCCATCTGCTGCCAAAAGGTTTTTTGATGAGGAGTGAGAGTTATGTATTATTCCTACACCACTTGCCTGTGGATATAGGGATACATATTAAGAATGCAGTTAGAGATTATTCTGGTTTTGGAAAAAGGAAGTAGTATGTTCTCCTCTAGGGTCCATGACTTAATTAGCCATCATCAACTTAAATGGAAAGAATCTCAAAACATTTTCTCTAAAACCAGGAATAATACAAGGTTATCAACTCTCTTCATATCTGTTCAATAGAGAACTTGACATCCTAGCTAGAGAAATAAGTCAACTGATGAAGATCAAGGGAGTACAAATGGGAAAGGGTGAAGTAAAGATTTCATCATTTGCAGATATGATTGTATATATCAATGACTTTAAAAACTCTATCAGGAAACTTCTACAGTTGGTAAACACTTTCAGCAAAATAGGATGATACAAAAATCAACACACAAGAATCACTAACCTTCCTATGTACAAATAAAAATGGACCGAGAAACAAATCAGGGAAACAATACCTTCACAGTAACCTTAAAAACATTTAAAGGTAACTCTAAACAAGCAAGTGAAAAGTTTTATAATAAAAACTCTAAGACATTGAAGAAAGAAGCTGAAGAAGTCATCAGAAAGTGGAAAGATCTCCTATGCTCATGGATTTGTAATATTAATATAATGACAACAGTCATTATCCAACGCAATGTATAGATTCAACACAGTTTTCATCAACATCCTAACACAATTCTTTACAGAAATTTAGGAGGAAGTAATTTTCAACTTCATGTGGAAACACACAAACACACACACACACACACACACACACACACACACACACAAATCATGTACTTAAAACAATCCTGAATAATAGAACTGCTAGGTATCACCATCACCAATTTCATGTTTTACTAAAATGTGCTTGCTAATTTTAAAAACAGCATGGTGTTGGTATAAAAACAGACATGTTCATCCATGGAATAAATTTGAAAACTAAGGCATCCAACACCTATAGACACTTGATTTTTGATTAAAAAAAAGCCAGAACTACACATTGGAAAAAAGACAGCATCTTCAACAAATGGTGCTGGTCAACCTCAATGTCTGCATGTAGAAGAATATAAATAGATCTATATTTATCACTTTGCATAAAACTCAGCCTTTTATAATCATGCTATATAAATATAACCATAGAGGTTATGTATAAAGTAAAGTAGTAAGAGAAAGAGAAGACTTCCCAAGGAATTAAAATAGACTATACATTTATGGAGAAATTAGGGGGAAGCTGGACCAAGAGGACTAAATGGAGAGGGGGAAGGAAGAAGAAGTTAAAGGGGAAATCTGAGATAAAAACATCAACATAATGTCTTTGATAGAATTTGATAGAAAAGAAAGTGGGGAATTGAATTCATTGGCAAAGGAAAATACTTTCTGATCAGGATACCAATAGCACATGCACTAAGACCAATAGTTAATAAATGGGACCTCATGAAATTGAAATCGTTCTGGAGGGCAAAGGATACCACAATTCAAGCCAAGTCACAGGATAAAGAATATAGAAAGATTTGTATAAACTATCCATCTGATAAAGGGTTAATATATACAATATATAAAGAACTAAAGAATGAACATCAAGAAAACAACCAAATTTAAAATGGGGTACAGGATGAAACAGAGAGTTCCCAAAAGACGAAACATAAATGATTGAGAAACACTTCGAGAACTGTTCAGAATCCCTAGTCATTAAGGAAGTGCAAATCAAAAGTAATTTGACATTTCATATTACACCAATCAGAATAGCCAAGATCATTAAAAGAAATGAGAGTTTATGCTGGTGAAAATGTGGGGAAAGGGCACACTTACTCTTTTCTGGTGGAGGTGCACCCACTAAGGAAATAAATGTAATTTCCCCAGGAATCTGGGACTAGATCTACTTCAAGATCCAAGGAATGCTTGATCCCGATACAAAAACATTTGCTCAAACATATTCATTACTATTGTATTCGCAATAGCCAGAAATTAGAAACAGCCTAGATGTCTATCAACAGGTGAATGAATAATAAATATGTGGTACATTTACAAAATTAAAAAATATTGTTTTAAAAACCCCAAAATCATTAAATTCACAGGTAAATTGATGGATCTAGAAAAAAAAATCATCCTGAGTAAGGTGACCCAAAAAAGACAAATATTGTATAAACTCTCTTAAATATAGATGTTAGCCTTTATGCCTTTTATAATCATGCTATATGATATAACCACAGAGGTTATGTATAAAGTAAAGTAGTAAGAGAAAGAGAGGACTTCCCAAGGAATTAAAATAGACTATACATTTATGGAGAAATTAGGGGGAAGCTGGACCAAGAGGACAAAATGGAGAGGGGGAAGGAAGGAGAAGTTAAAGGGGAAATCTGAGAGGGACAACTATCATTAAGAACCATTTTAGGCATCATATGGAAACCTAGAAGATTTTTAAGTATATATGCATATATGAAAAATCTAAATGGAGTTATCAACTAGTAGGGTAGGATATACTCCAACTAGATATCTACCTCCACCCAATGAAATATCCAATGCCAAGAATGTGTTATGTATATTTGAGTCATTAGCTAAAGGGGTTCTATGAAAACATGCAACCATTTAAGATTATTGCCAAGGTTGTTAGAAGTTCTCCACAAACTGATAGTAAGGCTATGTTGTTGAAGACAATATTTAAATATCTTACTGAACACAAATATGTAGATCTGGTGCCTAAGAAGAACCTTCACCCCTACTGAATAGTATCTATGGTCTTGGGAGGTACTCTGCACACTACCAAAGGAGAAAAAGGTAACCACTAACCCAGCTACAAGCCCTTCAATCTACAAAGGTACCCTTCTTTCTACAAACTTCCTTTATTATACTAAGCTATGTCCCTTGTATCCCTAATCTCTTTATGACTTTTATCATGAAGAGCTGTTGGATTTTGTCAAAGAACTTTTCTACATCTAATAAAATGATCATGTAACTTTTGTGTTTTAGTCTGTCTATAGGATGGATTATATTGATCAATGTACATTTGTTGAACCCTCTTTGCATTGCTGGAATGAAATCTACTTGATCATGGTGAATGATCTTTTTGATATGTTCTTGGATTAAGTTTGCAAGTATGACACACACCTTTAATCCCTGCACTCAGGAGGCAGAGGCAAATCTCTGTGAGTTCGGTGATAACCTGGTCTACAAAGTGAGTCCAGAATAGCCAAGGATACACAGAGAAACTCTATCTTGGAAAAAAAGAATTTTTTTTTTTTGCATTTATGTTCATAGCAGAGATAGTTCTATAATTCTCTTTCTTTTTTGAATTTTCATGTGGTTTAAGTATGGGAGTAATTTTGACCTCATAAAACATTTTGGAAATGTTCCATATGTTTCTATTTTGTGGAATAATTTGAAGAATATTGGCATTAACTGTTCTTTGAAAGTCTGCTAGAATTCCATACTGAAACCAGGTGGCCCTGGGCTTGTCTTCATTTGGAGATTTAAAATTACTGTTTCTATTTCACTATGTGTTATAATTCTGTTTGAATTGCTAACCCATGATACTATTAATGATGCTCTGCTATGCTTGCAGACAGGAGCATACCATGACTGTCCTCTGAAAAACTCCACCCAGCAAAGGATCAAAACAGATGGTGAGACACACAGCCAAATATTGGACAGAGACCTGGGAGTCTTGTGGAAGAGTTGGTGGGAGGGCAGAGGCACTAGAAGGGGACAAGAACTACACAAGACCAACAGAGGCAACTAACCCAGGCCCATAGGGGCTCACAGAAATTGGACCATCAACCAAAGAGCATGCATGGACTGAACCTAGGCCCCATACATTCATGGAGCTGAGGGACAGTTTGGACTTTATGTAGGTCCCCTAGCAATTGGAGAGGGGGCTATCCTTGACACTTACTCTGTTGCCTACATGGATAACTTCCCCATAGATGGGCTACATTGGCTGTATTTTGTGGAAGAGGATTCAGTTCTGATGTGACATAAAGTACTGGGGGGAGTTGGTGGGGGGGTGTCCCTTCTCTGAGAAGAAGGGGAGGAAGGAATGGCGGCAGAGTGTGGGAGGGTAAGATTGGGAGGAGAGAGAAGGTGCTGTGGATGGGATGCTAAAATGAATTAATAAATGGCTTATCTGATATTGATTTAACTTTAGTAGGTTGTAAACATAAAGGAATTTATCCATTTTTAAGGTTTTGCAATTTGGTAGAATACAGCTTTTTAAAATGTGCCCTTATCACCAACCCAGCTACAAACCTACAATCTGCTATGCCTGAAGAATATGCTGGGACAATGGTGGCACAGAACTTGTGGAAGTAGCCAACCAATGTCTGATTTGATCTAAGGACCACTCATTGCTAAGGAACCCACACCCAACACTCCTTGGGTAACCAATAATTAGAGGCTTTTGGTGTTCTGTTCAGGAAGTAATCTCCTGCATCAACGAGTTCGAGGCTTTCCCACACTTTCTCTTCTATTAGATTTAGTATGTCCAGTGTTATGTTGAGGTCTTTGATCCATTTGGACTTGAGTTTTGTGCAGGGGGACAAATATGGGTCTTTTTACTTTCTATATGTTGACATCCAGTTAGATCAGCACCATTTGTTGAAGATGCTTTCCATTTTCTTTTTAAAAAAATGTTATTTATTTATTGTTTCAGGTTACATCTCCATCATAGTGTCCTCTTTCGACCCTTCCCAGTCCCACACTCCCACCCTCTACCCCCTAACCCTTCCATCCCACTCCTCTGTAGTGGAGTGTCCCTACATAACAGTCCCCCACACCAGTTCAGCAGTCATATGAGGGCCAAGAGCCTCCTCATACACTGGGGGCCTACAAGGCTGTACCACCAGGGAAAAGTATCTCAATGACAGGGAGAGAAAACAAACAAACAAACAAACAAAAAAATCTATGTCCATGTCCCCTTTGGTGCGTTGGTTGTAGTATAGATATCTTCTACTGTATAGCTAAAATCTGACTATAAGTGAATAGGTGCCATGTGCATCCTTCTGAGTCTGGGTTAGCTCACTCAGGATGAGCTTTTCTAGTTCCATCCATTTGGCTGCAAATTGCATATTTTCCTTGTTTCTGATAGCTGAATAGTATTCCATTGTGTAGATGTACCATAGTTTTTTAATCCATTCCTCAGTTGAGGGACATCTAGGTTGTTTCCAGTTCCTAGGTGTTACAAATAAGACTGCTATGAACATAGATGAGCAACGTCCTTGTGATTTCGTGAGGAGTCATTTGAATGTATACCCAGAAGTGGTATGGCTGTGTCTTGAGGCAGAGCTATTCCAAGTTTTCTAAGACATCACCAGACTGACCTCCATAGTGGTTGCACAAGCTTGCACTCCTACCAGCAATGGAGGAGTGTTCCCCTTTCTCCACAACCCCGCCTGCATGTGCTGTCATTTGAACTTTTGATCTTAGCCATTCTGACAGGTGTGAGATGAAATCTTAGAGTTGTCTTGAGTTGCATTTCTCTGATGATTAAGGATGCTGAGTATTTCTTCAAGTGTCTCTCTGCCTTTAGGAATTCCTCCTTTGTGAATTCTCTATTTAGCTCTTTTCCCATTTTTAATTGGATTATTTGGTTTCTTGGCATTTAATTTCTTGTGCTCTTTGTAAATTTTGGATATCAGCCCTCTGTCAGATGTGGGGTTGGTGAAGATTTTTTCCCAATCTGTAGGCTGCCGTTTTGTTCAAATGACAGTGCCTTTTGCCTTACAGAAGCTTTTCAGTTTCATGAGGTCCCATTTATTGATTGTTGGTCTTAGGTCTTGAGCTGTTGGTGTTCTGTTCAGGAAGTTGTCACCTGTGCCAATTAGTTTGAGGGTTTTTCCCACTTTCTCTTCTAGTAGGTTTAGTGTGACCAGGCTTATGTTAAGGTCTTTGATCCACATGGACTTAAGTTTTGTACAAAGTGATAATTATAGGTCCAATTTCATTTTTTTTTTACAAGTGGACATCCAGTTGGACCAGCACCATTTGTTGAAGATGCTGTCATTTTTCTATTGTGCGATTTTGTCTTCTTTGTCAAAAATTAGGTGACCATAGGTGTGTGGGTTCATTTCTGGGTCTTCAATTCCATTGATCCATTGGTCTGTTTCTATACCAGTACCATGCTGTTTTTATTACTATTTCTCTGTAGTACAGCTTGAAATCTGAGATGGAGATACCTCTGGATTTTTTTTTTTTTTATTGTACAGCAACCCGAATCCAAGAACACATCAAAAGTATCATACACCATGATCTAGTAGGCTTCATCCCAGGAATGCAGGGATGGTTCAACATACGAAAATCCATCAACGTAATTCACCACATAAACAAGATGAAAGAAAAAAAAACACATGATTATCTTGCTAGATGTGGAAAAAGCATTTGACAAAATCCAACACCCCTTCATGCTAAAAGTTCTGGAGAGATCGGGCATACAAGGACCATATCTGGAAATAATAAAGGCCATATACAGCAAGCCAGTGCCAACATCAAAGTAAATGGAGAGAAACTTGAAGCATTTTCTCTAAACTCAGGGACAAGTCAAGGTTGCTCACTTTTACCTTATCTCTTCAATATAGTACTTGAAGTTCTTGCTAGAGCAATAAGATTACTAAAGTAGATCAAGGGGATACAAATTGGAAATGACGAAGTCAAATTATCCCTATTTGCAGATGATGATATGATAGTATACAGAAGCGACCCCAAAAATTCCACCAGAGAACTCTTACACCTTCAGCAAGGTGGCTGGATACAAAATTAATTCAAAAAAATCAGAAGCCCTTCTTTATACAACAAATAAATGGGCTGAGAAAAAATCATGGAAACAACTCCCTTCACAATAGCCACAAACAATATAAAATACCTGGGGGTAACTCTAACCAAGCAAGTAAAGGACCTGTACAACAAGAACTTCAAGCCCTTGAAGAAAGAAATTGAAGAGGCCATCAAAAGATACAAAGATCTCCCATGCTCATGGATAGGTAGGATCAACATAATAAAAATGGCCATCCTACCAAAAGTAATATACAGATTCAATGCAATTCATATCAAAATACCGACACAATTCTTTATGGACCTGGAAAAAGCTATTCTCAATTTAATATGGAACAACAAAAAATCCAGAATAGCTTTCCATTTTCTATTGTACAGTTTTGGCTTCTTTGTCAAAAGTCAACTGACCATAGGTGTGTGGGTTTATTTCTGGGTCTTCAATTTGATTTTGTTGATCAACTGGTCTGTTTCTATGCCAGTTCCATGATGCTTTTATTACTATTGCTCTGTAGTACAGGTTGAAGTCAGGAATGGTGATGCCTCCAGAAGTTCTTTTATTGTAGAAGATTGTTTTTAGCTATTCTGGGTTTTCTGTTTTTCATATGAGGTTGAGAATTGTTTTTTCAAAGTCTGTAAAGAAGTGTTGGTATTTTGATAGGAATTGTATTGAATCTGTATATTGCTTTTTGTAGGATGGCCATTTTTATTATATTAATCCTACCTATCCATGAGCATGGAAGATCCTTCTATCTTTTGATATCTTCTTCAATTTTTTTCTTCAGGGACTTGAAGTTCTTAGGAGAGGAGGGAGAGAGGGAAGAGGGTGGGTGGAACTGGGTGGGGAGGAGGAAGGGTCCTGTGATCAATATGTAACTTGAATAAATAAATAAAAGAATCATGCTGGTGAGGGTGTGGAGAAAGGGGAACACTCCTCCATTGCTGGTGGAAGTGCAGGCTTGTGCAACCACTATGGAGGTCAGTCTGGTGATATCTTAGAAAATTTGGAATACCTCTGCCTCGGGACTCAGCCATACACTTCTGGTATACATCCAAATGATTCCTCACTGAATCACAAGGAAGTTTCCTCATCCATGTTCATAGCAGCCTTGTTTGTAATAGCTAGAAACTGGAAACAACCCAGATGTCCCTCAACTGAGGAATGGATTAAAACAACTGTGATCCATTGTCTTTCTATCTCTCATTAGAAAATAACAGACTTCTAAGTGAGCCAAACTTGAAAAATTAAATATAGTAAGATGAAACAAAGCTTTCATATCAAAATTGAACATGGCAACACAATAGGAGGAAGAAGAGTCCCAAGAGCAGCCATGAGAGTCGGTGACTTATTCCCATAGTCAGTAGTACCATGAAAATATTTATTAATAGTTATAATATATATGCAGAGGACCTTATATATACCCATGTAGGCCCTACACTTGCTGCTTCAGTCTCTGTGAGCTCATATGCACATTGATTAGTTGATTCAGAGGGTCTTGTTCTCCTGGTGTCCTCTAGCCTCCTGACTCTTATAATCTTTCTATCCCCTCTTCCAAGAGATTCCCTGAGTCCTGGGGGAGAGATTTGATGGAAGCGTCAAATTTATACTCTTTCTTTACATAATGTCTGACTGTGGCTCATTGCATCTGTACCAGTGTGCTGCTGAAGGAAGCCTCTTTGATGATGACAGGATAAGGCTGATCTATGAGTATAGCAGAATATCACTAGGAATCATATATTGATTTTTTAAAGACTGGTAGTGTTTGATTTTACAATGTATCTCTTGGCTATCTAGTCACTGATTCTTTTTATAAATAAATTTATTTATTAATTGCTTCAGGTTACATCTCCATCATATTGTCCTCTTCCCCCCCTTCCAAGCCCTGCCCTCCCACCCTCTACCTTCTAACCCTTCCATCATTCTCCTCTGGAGTGGAGTTTCCCTACATAACAGTTCCCTGCCCCAGTTCAGAAGTCATATGAGGGCCAAGAGCCTCCTCATACACTGGGGGCCTACAAGGCAGCACCACCAGGGAAAAATGTCTCATTGCCAGGGAAAGAAAACAAAGAAACAAACAAAAAAACAAAGAAAAACGTCTATGTCCATGTTCCCTTTGGTGCATTGGTTGTAGTATAGATATCCTGTACTATATTGTTAAAATATGACTGTAAGTGAATAGATGACATGTGCATCCTTCTGGGTCTGGGTTAGCTCACTCACGATATTCTTCTCTAGTTCCATCCATTTGGCTGCAAATTGCATAATTTCATTGTTTCTGATAGCTGAGTAATATTCCATTGTGTAGATGTAGCACAGTTTTTTAATCCATTCTTCGGTTGAGGGACATCTGGGTTGTTTTCCAATTTCTAGCTATTTCAAATAAGACTGCTATGAACATAGATGAGGCAACGTCCTTGTGATTCGGTGAGGAGTCATTTGGATGTATACCCAGAAGTGGTATGGCTGTGTCTTGAGGCAGAGCTATTCCAAGTTTTCTAAGATATCGCCAGACTGACTTCCATAGTGGTTGCACAAGCCTGCACTCCCACCAGCAATGGAGGAGAGTTCCCCTTTCTTCACAACCTTGCCAGCATATGCTGTCATTTGAGCTTTTGATCTTAGCCATTCTGACAGGTGTGAGATGGAATCTCAGAGTCCTCTTGAGTTGAATTTCTCTGATGATTAAGGATGCTGAGCATTTCTTCAAGTGTCTCTCAGGAATTAGGGATTCTTCCTTTGTGCATTCTCTGTTTAGCTGTGTTCCCCATTTTTTTTGATTGGATTATTTGGTTTCTTGCCATTTAATTTCTTGAGTTCTTTATAAATTTTGGATATTATCCCTCTGTCAGATGTGGGGTTGGTGAAGATGTTTTCGCAATCTGTAGGCTTCCATTTTGTTCAAATGAGAGTCTCTTTTTCCCTACAGAAACTTTTCAGTTTCACAACAACCCATTTCTCAATTGTTGGTCTTAGATCCTTACTCAGCCATCAGAAAAAATCAAATCATGCAGTTTGCAGCCAAATACATAGAACTAGAGAAGCTCATCCTGAGTGAGCTAATCCAGACTCAGAAGGATGCACATGGCATCTATTCACTTATAATTGGTTTTTAGCCATATAGCACAGGATAACTATACTACAACCAATGCACCAAAAGGAACATGAACATAGACTTTGATTCCTGTCAATGAGGCACTTTGCCCTAGTGGTGCCGCCTTGTAGGCCCCCAGTGTATGAGGAGGCTCTTGTTCCTCATATGACTGCTCAACTGGGGTGGGGGACTGTTATGTAGGGACACTCTACTCCACAGGAGAGTTATGGAAGGGTTAGGGGTTAGAGGGTGGGAGGGAGAGACTGGGAGGGGTATAAAGAAGACACTGTGATGAAGATGTAACCTGAAGTAATAAATAAATATTAAAAAAAAGAAAGGCAATGGATCCAGAGGGGGAGTTAAAGAGGAGAGGAACTGGGAGAAATGAAAGGAGGGAGATCTACAATCAGGATATATGGTATGAGAAAAGAATCAATTTTCAATAAAAGAAAAATAAAAGAAAAACAAAACAAAACAAAGTATGTCCTCATGTTTCTCGGGATTTCCTTTGTGTCTGTTACTCTGTCATTCTTTTAATCTCTAATTTTATTAATATGGATTTTATTTCCTTGTCTTCTCTAATTTTATTAATCTGGATTTTATTTCCCTGTCTTTTAATTAATTTAGATAAAATATCAATAAATATTGGTTTTTTAGAGAACCAACTTTTTGTTTTATTGAGTTTTTGTATTTTTGTTGTTGCTTGTTCTATTTATTGATTTCAGTACTGAGTTTGATTATTTCTTGGCATCTACTGCTGTTGGGTATTATTTATCTCTCTTTCTTTCTTTGTTTCTTTCTTGTTAGGGAAAATTACTTCCACGATTTTGTTGAGTATAGTTTTTTTGCCTTTGGTGGGTTTCTTCTTTTTTCTCAATTCCTGTTATTCATAGAATTGACCTCTTCACAATGTCCAAGCTTTTCTGAATGATTTGTGGCTGAATTTTTTTTTAATATTTAACATTTTCTTTGATTTAAGTATCAATTTCTTGTATCTTGTTCTCAATGCCAGAGATTCCTTTTTACATATCTTGTACCTATCAATAAGGGTTACTTCTGAGGTTTTGTTTGATTTCCTAAATTTTTCATTTCCAGGGTTATCTCAGTTTGGACTATCTTTATTGATTCTGTTTCTACTTTTATGTCTTAAAATATTTTAATTATTTAATTTCAGTTTGTGTTTTTACACAATTTATTGATGGATTTATTCACACCCTTTAAAGATCCATGAACATGTTCAAATAGCTATTTTGAAGTCTTTGTTTTGTGCTCCAGCTATATTTCATTTCACGGGGCCTACACTAGGAGGGTTGCTGGGATCTAGTGAAGTCATGTGTTGACGATTGTGTTTTTAGAGCTGGTGTCTAGGAATTTGGATTTGAAAAGATGTTGATATGTGTTCTTGTCTTTGTTGGGTGGGTGTTCCATTACTTGATTCTGTTGCCCTCTATGGATCTTAGGAAAGTGTGGTAACTGTGAGTTGCCACATAAAGAGTGTTCCTGAGAACCTGATAGGTGTGGCCACAGCTCACAGAATATCATGAAAGTTAAAGCAGAAAGAATGTAAGAACAGGAGGATGGGGAGGGATGCTATGAACTTGACATAATTGTTGCATTAATGAACCTACGGAGTCTGTGACTACATAAGATCAAATCAGTCAAAATTCTAGTTTTGATGGAGAAGAAGTTCATAACACTCCACCTCCAACACAGGAACTTTGGTTAGTTGATAGATGTTGGGGAAGGGAGGATTATTCTTTGCTGACTGTGACCATGAATAGTGTGTCCATACTCCACAGTACACCTTTGCACACATGGGCAACATCAAGTAGATTCATTGGTTAGTTGAAAAATAAAAAGAATATAAAGTTTGGAGAGACATGTGTTGAAATAAACCTTGGAGGAACTGAAAGCTTGAAATTGTGGTTGGATATATATTATATTCTACAAATGTATGAAAATCTTAAAGAATAAAAAAAGAAAAATAGCATCAAATGAAGTAATATTAAAAATATTTCTAAATAGTAAAACATCTCCTCGTAAGGGATTTACAAATCTATTTACCCCTCTTAACTTCTTATCTACTTGGGTACCAAGGGAGAAAACATTTATTCCTGTGGGATAATTCTCCAAGCCATGTTATTTCAGTCTTTCAGAAAATCTCAGATCTCTACAGCACTCTCTGGTAACTTCCTCCTAGAGCTACAGTTACCTTTAATATTAACAAATGTAAGACTATTTTTATCTACAATAATCCTGCAGAGGGCTTGGTTGATGTTTTCAGAAATACAAGATCTCAATCTGTAATAACATTGTTGTTTTTGTTCCTTTATTGCAAAAGATAGGTGAGGGAGGAATAGTACCAATATCAGATAATAGAAGTTTCTCTGTTTTGGGACGGACATATTTTTTGGTTGTGTAATGAAAATTTTCTGTTCATGTATTTATTGTTATTTCTGTGAAATTGGGGTAATTACTTTTTTCTGTCTTTAGAGTTTACATACCATGTTGATGACTAGGTCATCTTCCTTGAACACTGGTATCATTAATACCTTTCCCCAAAGTCTATGTTCACTCCCTTTAATTTATTTATTATTGGTGGTCAGTCAACTTAAAGCCTAAGCCCAGACATCACTTTCATCGATCTGTCATTTTATTTTACAGTGTTCTAAATTCTATGCTTTCTTCAACTGACAGTATTCACCATTATCCCAGCGGGACTGCCATTCCTGATACGGATCATCTGCTTGAAATTTCTCAAGTTTTGTCCTTAAATATTTTCATTTATTAAAGAGTCATTCAATGCCACATTTTCAACATTTTATTTCCTGATCATCCAGACACAGGTATTTCCTTATACTTTACTTAGGCACTATGCAGTCTATGGTGCTTCTGTAACATTTTCCATATTATTCCTATTTACATAAATGTTAATAGAAACTGTTTTTAAGCACTGAATGCAGAGTAAACACACAACAATTACACGTTAATTAATAAAATAATGTAATAAAATGATACTTTGGGATATGAACAAAAAGAACCAAGTTTGCATTTGCCTTAAGTTGCCTTCTGGATTCATTATTGATGATTAGATTTGTATAAGTTGTGTTTATGTTCTCTCCATTCTTATGTGGCTATGTCTGAGAAGTAGTAAGTGGTAGATGGATATGATATGCATATGTATAAAATATAAATTTATATATTTATCTAAAAAAATCCCATCAATACTTTCTCATGCTTGGAGAGCAAGTGGAGAGTAATTTGAAATAGTCTGGGGAGATTTCAAAGCCCATGCCATTTACCACTCTACTGTAATGTATATACAACTATGAAACATTCTAAATTTTCTCTTGTTAGAAGTGTTCAAGAAGAGAGGAAGAATTTTATAAGGGATATCTGGATATTCAAAGTTTCCATGTACTGGGTGAATATGCTTGCTATGCTATTACAAGGTCTTCTGCTCAGTACACCCTGGACTTCTCAAATAAGCATGACAATCATAATTTATGGGTCATTCACAAGTCTATTACCTTGCAAAGAGCAATTTTTATATCCATTCTTATATTGACAATTAGAAAAATTGTGAGTCTGACTGAGCAGTTACTGGAAAAAGTGGTATTTTCTCCCCTATTCAGAGTCAGGAGCAATTCCAGATAATTGGATTGGAAGTTAGAATTGGATCTTATGATTATACTAATTGTTATCTGAACTTCTGGCTTTCTATTTTATCTGTATATTCTCCCCTTTCTTCCCTCTCTCTCATTATAACTTTCTGTAGTCTTTCTGATTCTGTTTTCTCTCAATTTTCTACCTTCTTCCTCATTCCTTTTTACCTCTCAGATCGTTGCTTAAAGTTTATGAATTTGAGTGTTATTATATATCTATCTAAGAAATCTCTCTCCTATGCCTATGCAAGATATATTCTGTTGTTTTGTACAGAATATGATGCTTGAGAATAGACTACTAGATGTGATTAGCATCAATTTTGAAGTGAGAAAAAATTTTGCACATAGAGCCCATTTGAAGATATGGCAGAAAGATTAGGTGTTATTAATAGTATTTTAGCCTAGAAATATTCACTGATTTTTATGTCCATTGTAAACTGTGAGTGACAAAAATGAAAAATGTAGAGCATCAGAGCAAAGATTCTACACATTGTAGATCAAGTTACCTTTTATTTTATTATTATCTTTCATATTCTACCACAGCCTACCTTTTCCCTAAATCAATTCTATTTCATAGACAAAATAAGTCCCTTATTTAAAGCTTATTTCATACATGTAAAATAGGACGGGCGGTGGTGGCACACGCCTTTAATCCCAGCACTTGGGAGGCAGAGGCAGGCGGATCTCTGTGAGTTCGAGGCCAACCTGGTCTACAAAAGTGAGACCAGGACAGCCAGGGCTGTTACACAGAGAAACCCTGTCTCGAAAAACCAAAAAAAAAAAAAAAAGAGAGAGACTGTATCATACATATAAAATGTAATTTTCTCTACTTTCTATACATCATGTGCTGTCTATTGTTTTATATTACAGCTACTGTATGAACAATTTATGCTTTTCTAACTGGTTTACTGAATGGGGCACCTACAGATTTTAGACAAAATTCTGACTTTTATCATATGGTATAGCCAAGAAAAGCATTGTGAACTTACATAGATTTTTTTTTTGGTTAGCATTTACTAATTTTACAGAATGTTTCACTATGACATTTCTACTGATTCTTATGTTTGATTGATAATGTATGTTAATTCTATTTATCCCTTATCCTACTCCACCTGCATGTGTAGTGACACAATACACATGAACATCAAGTCTATCTGTACAATAGTGTTATTTCTCCCTGTGAGTATATAACCAATAATGCTATTGTATGCTGGAGTATATAGAAGTCCTAGTCTTAACCTTGTGAGGAACTTGCATACTTATTTTCACAGTGTCTGAACTAATTTTCTTTTGCACAGTAGGGATTAAGGGTTCCTTTCCCTATGCATTTTATCAGCATTTTTTTGTTTATCTTCCCCATGATAGCTATTTTGGTTGTGGTGAGATGAAATTTCAATGTAATTTTGATTTTCTCCTCAAAATGTTCAACATCCATAATCCAGGTTATTATGGATGTTGAACATTTTGAGAAGATTAAAAATGTGGAGGTAGAAATGATGGTTCAATAACAAATATTCCTTAAATTTTTTAGCCATTGTGAGTTTTCTCTGAATGAATACTAAAGTAATGAATGAAAATGATGTATGGCAGTAACAAATAGTTTCATTTATTTTCATAGTTTATTCATAGTTATTAGTCACAGTTTATATTTAATTTAATTATTATCATGCAAAATATTTTAGTGCAAATGAAAGAAAAACTGGATCAATATGTGAATTGTTAGTTTTAATTCAGAAATAACATTTTAGATTTTGATATTTGGTTCTTTTTTCTTAGATAATTTTCTACAGGATATTCAGTTTATAGATCAGAAATTCAGAGTCCTGGATTCTGTTTCCTAGTTCTGCTAATAGGGGAAATAGGGCAAATATTCAATTTTTCAGTCTCAGTCTTTTTCAGCTGAATAGACCCAGAGTGAAATGGCTCTAGGTTTTTAGTAGGTTATTATATTTTCCCACACAAAGCCTTGACTATTTTTTTTAATAAACAGAATATCCCTAGTCCTCACATCAGTGCATATATTTCCATATGTTTCCATCTTACCAGACTCTTCATTCTGTTTATTCTTCCTACACAGGGCAGCATGCGGAATCTGTTTTCCAAGCTCTCACATTTATAAGAATAAAAAAGCAACAAATGTCTTTTTGTAGACTATGGACTGTGCTTTCAGGAGGTGACAGCAAAGATTTAATTGAATATACAAAGACTTGGCTGAGCAGACAGAAGCCAAGATTGGATTCAAGACATGGTGAAACTTTCTGCCATGCTTGAGGCAAAGAGAAAAATTGAGTTGGTGTTGCCAATTTCTGAAGCTGTGTCTAGAAGTGAAAGGTGTCAGAAAAACTTATGCTCCATCTCAGTGTCTTCTAAAGGAATAAGATTTTTAGGGCCCAAACCCACTATGAACTAACCTTAATTCCCATCAGTTTTTCTCCCCTCAAGTTCATACACACCTAAAAACTAAAAGTTGTCAATCTTTCAGAACCAGCTTTAGGTATATGATCAAAGTTAAGAAAAACATTTCTGGTGCTTTCTTAGATTACTTACTAGTTTGCTTTTTTTAATTTAAAAATTAGTTAAAAACTTGAAGTTTTGTGTATATAATATACCTGTATCCTGTTAGATATAGAAAAGATGATGGTATAAAATTCCATACCAGTGAGTAATAAAGCAAAGTCTGAATACTTTAGAAGGAACAGTAAAAAGAAATAGGTGTGTAAAATTAGGGCAATGATGAAGGAAATGCCACATTTCCTCTTTTACAAGAACAACTCTGAACATGATAGGAAATATGTATAAACTGAATGGGTTTGTAGATTTATTTTTCACCCAAGCTAACCACATAGAAATGTACATTAGCAGAAGAGAGTGTGAAATGATAAATATTTGTGTATTTTTTTAGGCCTAGAGAAAAACCTTGAAGGGCCAGGTATAGGTTCTAGAACAATCCTCATAGTGCTATGACCAGTAAGGGCTTTTTATAATCTATATGGAACTTAGAAACAGATGAGAATAGATTCAGTGGGCCAGTTTGAAGTAGATTATGGTAAGAGAGATAAACCAGTGATAGACAGCAAGGTCCCATATGATTCCAATTGTAGTCAACATATGAAGTCAGATTGACAGACACAGAAAGTAGAATGACTACCAGAAACCAGAAAAAGATCATAGAAGTCATGTTGTTTCATAGATATAAATGTTTCGAAGTTGAATGATGAAGGTTGGAATATCTGTTTCACAGTAATATAAGATATTCAATATCATCATTCTGTACATTTAAACTGGTCAGGATGGTAATTTTATGTCCGATTAAAAAATCACATTTAAAAAAGAGATGGCTTAGAAGAACAGGGTACAAGGTCAACATGACAAAGAACATACTTTCTGCCTTTTTAAAGTCATTGTTTTTCATTTGTTATATGAGCTTCACTTATTTAATTTCAAACTATATATTATGATTTAGTCCATTATGTTTACATCCAATTCCAGGTTAAGTATCATATAGTTCTCACTTCTGGGTAGACACTCAACAGTTAATTTTTAGTTAATGCTTCACTTTAAATTGTCTCTGTGTAAGTTTTATGAAAAAATATGAAAATTAAAATGAAGTGAAGAGATGAGCTGGTATTGAATGCTCATATGTTGCACGGTGGTCTTGTTTACTTCTGGAGAAAAGCAAGTTTCCCACAATTCTTTTGTATTTGTAAGAAAATGCAATTTCTTGCTTACATATTCCATTTATTGGTGTAGATATCTGTGAAAATTTTCATTATCGTTAGGCTATTAGAGATTTCATTGGTAGTTGTTTTTTAGTGAAATTTAAATTGTACTTTTACTGTTATAGTATCATTGCCATCTTCTTCATCATCGTTTAGTCTGTGTGATGAATTTTATCAAGTAGTTCTGCTTTAATATGAACACAAATAGTTAATTACTATATTTCCTAATAATTATACTTTCTCACTCATTTCCTTAGTTCTCATAAGTGTATCTACAGCCCAGTTGGCTGAGTCAATGGATGGAAAGAACCACACAGTGGTGTCTGAATTTGTTTTTCTAGGACTCACCCACTCATGGGGGATTCAGCTCCTCCTCCTTCTGTTTGCCTCTATGCTCTATGTTTTAAGCATGACTGGAAACACACTCATTGTGTTCTCTGTGACCATTGACCCTTATTTACACTCTCCCATGTACTTGCTGCTGGCAGGTCTCTCCTTCATTGACTTGGTAGCCTGTTCAGTTACTTCCCCCAAGATGATTTATGACTTGTTTAGAAAGCGCAAAGTCATCTCCTTTAGAGGCTGCATCACTCAGATCTTCTTTATTCATGTTGTTGGTGGTGTGGAGATGGTGCTACTCATGGCCATGGCATTTGACAGATATGTAGCCATATGTAAGCCTCTGCACTACTTGAGCATCATGAGCCCACGAGTGTGTGTTTTGTTTCTGGCTGCTGCTTGGGGGCTGGGCATTAGCCACTCACTGTTCCAGCTGGCTTTTATTATTGACTTACCTTTCTGTGGCCCAAATGTACTAGATAGCTTTTACTGTGACCTTCCTCGACTTCTCAGATTGGCCTGTACAAACACCTACAAGTTGCAGTTCATGGTCACTATCAACAGTGGGTTCATCTGTGTTGGCTCTTTTTTGTTGCTTCTCATCTCTTACGTCTTCATCCTGTTCAGTGTCTGGAAACATTCTTCAGGTGGCTCCTCCAAAGCTCTCTTCACTCTCTCAGCTCACATCACTGTGGTGTTTTTTTTCTTTGGCCCCACACTGTTTATTTATACATGGCCCCACCCTCACTCCCAAATAGACAAATTTCTTGCTATTTTTGATGCAGTTCTTACTCCTTTTCTAAATCCAGTCATCTATACATTCAGGAATAAAGAGATCAAGGCAACAATAAAGAGAGTTTTCAAAACATTATTGACTTTTAGAAATATTTCATAAGTAGTATAATAGCATATTTATTTAAATAATAATGTGTTCTTTATGAGGTATTTTTAAAATGGCATCAGTGGTGTGTATAATTAATGAATCTTGTCATGTTCCTTAATGATTTTTTTATACATTCAAAGAAGGAATATTTAATCAAATAAAACTTTATATTGATTCAGATGGTGTGCATAAGTATGCAGCAATTATACTCCATTTCCAGTTTAAGTTTACTTTATTTTATTTAATTTCAAGAATATCAGTTTATTATTGTTTTTCAAGCTATTTATTTACTTATTAAGATAATTATTCATCTGTCATTATATATTCTTACTTTCAATAATGGAGGGTGTTTTCCTTCTTTCTTTGGTGTTAGAAAATATCCATGTGTCATCAAAATTCCATTTATGCCTAGTTTAAGGCATCATCTTTCACTTTATTATTCCTAAGCAGACACATCACATTACCTTCTTTACCCAGTCAGATCCTGCACAGTCTTCTTGAGGGCCTAGCTCAGTGAGCCTCTATGATTCTTCCCTGAATGTGCTCTCCTCAACTTGGCAGATCTAGCCAAGGTCCCACATTAAGTGTCCTGGCCTATTGTAGCCACCACCCTTTCCTGCTCTACCATCAAACTCTAGGCTTTGGCCAGAACCCACCTTGTCTGTGACCTAACCTACAGCTTCCTCTGATGCCAAATCTAAGTCTCCTCCTAGCCATATCTAACCCAATATCCAGGTTTGGGGCTAGGATGTACATCCTGCACACCAGAAAAGTCATCTCTGTCCACCTGACTTTATTTCACCTAAGCCATTCCCACCCTCTAGGCTGAGCCCACTCACACAGGCTCTATTTTACCCAACCTGTTCTATCCATATCAAACTCACAGCTAACAAAAGAAGTTCAAATGCCTAGATCTCATTGCAAAAACAAACAAACAAACAAACAAACAAACAAACAATTGTTATATCAAGCCATTATCTTTCCTTAAAACATACCAGTTCTATAGAATATTTGTCAAAGAAAACTACCTAGATGTACTGCAGGAGACTGAATTTAAAGAAACAATCATAAACTTCATCAAAGAATTTAAGGAATTTAAACAAGACACAAAGAAACAGATTAATGAAATTAAGGAGAAAGAATTTAAGGAGAATAAATGCCTGAGTGATGCCCAAGAAAACACAAACATAAGTCTGATGGAATTGAAGAAGACAATCCAGGACTTGAGAACTGAATTCAATAAGGAGATAGAAACATTGAAGAGAACACAATCTGAAATCAAGATAAAATGGAAAATTTCAATCTTTCCAATAATTCAATTAGAAAACTCAAAGAAAACCCTACAATTACAATGAATCAAACAGAATATAGAATGTCAGAACTCAAAAAGTAGAAGATTGAGAGAAATAAGAAAGGAATATAAAAATCTAAAAAAATGGAAGGAACACACAAGAAATGTGGAACATCATGAAAAGACAAAAATCTTTGAATGGTACGCATTCAGTTCAAAGCAATTTAGGTGAGGGTGAAAAATACCAAATCTATGGCATGGAGAAGATCTTCAACAAGATCACAGTAAAAAACTTCCTCAAACTATAGAAAGACAGCTCTGTACAGGTACCTGGGTATAATGATATAATCCATTATCTGGGTGTAATGAATAAAACTGAGGTGAGCAGAGTTGAGCAAGTGTCTTTGTGGTAGGATGGTAGTGTCCTTTGGGTACATGTCCAAGGGTGGTAGAGATGGGTCTTAAAAGTAGATACATTACCAATTTTCTAAGGTATTACCACATTGATTTACAAAGTGACTGTACAAGTTTGCACTCTCACCAGCAATGGAAAAGTGTTCTCCTTGTTCTACATCCTTGCCAGCGTGAGTTGTCACTTGTGTTTTTGATCTTAGCCATTCTGATGGGTGAAAGATGTAATCTCAGAGTCTTTTTTGATTTGCTTTCCCCTGTTGCCTAAAGATATTGAACATTCCTTCAAGTGCTTCTTAACCATTTGATATTCTTCTGTTGAGAATTCTATGTTTATATCTGTATTCCATTTTTAATTAGATTATTTGGTTTGTGGATGTCTTTTTTTTTTAGTTCTTTATGTATTTTTGAAATTGACCTCTGTCAGATTTGGGGGTGGTGAAAATATTTTCCCATTCTATAATCTGTCATTTTGTCTTATTGGCAGTGTTTCTTTTCCCTTACAGAAGCTTTCCAGTTTCATGAAGTTCCATTTATTAATTGTTGATCTTAGTGTCTGTGCTATTGGTGTTCTGTTCATGACATTGTCTCCAGTGTCAATGCATTCAAGACTGTTCCTCACTTTCTCTTCTGTCAGGATCAGTGCACCTGGTTTTATGTTGAGGTCTTTAATTCACTTGGATTTGAGTTTTGTGCATGATGATAGATATGGGTCTATTTGGATTCTTCTACATGCATCCAGTTAGACCAGTACCATTTGTTGAAGATGCTTTCTTTTTTGTATTGTAGCTTCTATTCTATTGTATTCTGGCTTCTTTATGAAAAAAATCAGGTGTCCATAGATGTGTTAACAAGGGGGACTCAGGTGGGATTCAGGATTATCCCTGGGAAGAAGAAATAGAATAGATATTGTGAGTGAACTGGGAGCAGGTGGTGACAAGAAAAGGAGGTATCAGGAGAAAGATGGAAGGAGAGAGTACTGGGAAAGACAACTGGAGTTGGGCAACAATTTAGGGGCAAGATAGAAACCTAGTGCAATGGAAACTCCCAGGAATCTATTGGTATGACCCTAGCTAAGAATCCTAGTAATTGAGGATACATAGTTTGAAACAACCATCTCCTATTGCCAGGCAAGGCTTCCAATGGAGGGATTGGGACACAAATCCAGCCACAAAGCCTTTAACTTACATTTTTCTGCAAAAAGATGTGCTGGGATAAAGGTGGAAAATTATGGGAGTAGCCAACCAATAAATGTTCCAGCTTGAGACTCATGCCACGAGAAGGTGCTCACCCCTGACATTTTCTGGAGACCAGAAACCAGAGGCTGGATGGCCCAGAAACCTAGGGTAGAACTAAATATGCCCAGAAAAAAGTAAATGAAATGATTCCTAATGATATTCTGATATATTCATGGACAGTAGCCCCTGGCACAATAACCAAGCTCCATCCAGCACCTGATGAAAACAGATGCAGAGACCCACAGCCAAACATTAGATGGAACTCAGTGAATATTGTGGAAGAAGGGGAGGAAGGGTTGTTGGAGCCAGAAGATTCAAGGACACCACAAGAATACTCACAGAATCAACAAATGGACTCATATTGACGTACTGACACTGAACCAGCAATAAGGGAGCTTTCATGTGCCTAACCTAGGTCCTCTGCATATGTTAGAGTTGTGTAGCTTTGTGTAGCTTGGTGTTTCTGTGGGACTCCTAACAGGAAACAGAGACACGAATTCCTGATGCTTTTGCCTGCTTTTAGAGATTTTTTCTTCCTCCTGGGTTGCTTTGTACAGCCTTCATATGAGGGGAGATGGCTAGTCTCTCTCTGCATGTGTGTGTGTATACATTTTTAAAATCATAATCAGTGGAATTTGGAAAATTTGGAAACTGAGTCATACATTTCAGGCTAATAGCATGTGAACTTTTGTATGAAATTTAGTGCTCTTTAGTCAGCTCAAGGCAGAAAGAACAAAATCAATGAGATAATTTCAAGTTTAATAATATATAAGCTTAGTAGTATTCCATTATGTGACTGTACCATATTTTCTTTATCCATTCTTTGGTTGAGGAACATTTAGGTTATTTCTAGATTCTGGATATAAAGAATAAAACTGCTTTGAACATAGATGAGCTGATGTCCTTTTTTTGGATACATGCCTAGGAGTGGTATATCTGGGTTTTGAAGTAGAACTATTCCCAGTTTTCTGAGATATCGCCAGATTGATTTCCAAAGTTGTTGTACAGGTTTAGACTCCCACCAGCAATAGTGGAGTGTTCCCCTTTCTCCATATCCTCATCAGCATGTGCTGTCACTTGAGTTTTTGATCTTAGCCATTTTGACAGGTGTGAGATGGAAGCTCAGAGTCATTTTGATTTGCATTTCCCTGATGAGTAAGGATGTTGAACATTTCTTTAAGTGATTCTTAGCCATTAGAAAGTCCTCTGTTGAAACTCATTTTTTAATTGGATTATTTCATTTGCTGGTGTTTAATTTCTTTTGTTCTTTATACATTTTGGATATTAGCTCCTTGTCAGTTGTAGGATTGGTGAATATCTTTTCCCAATCTGTAGGCTGCCAATTTGTCCTAATTACAGTGTCTTTTGCCTCACGGAAGCTTTTCAGTTTCATGAGGTCCCATTTATTAATTACTGATCTTAGTTCCTGAGCTATTGGTGTTCTGTTCAGGAAGTTTTCTCCTGTACCTATGCATTCAAGGCTTTCCCCCACTTTCTCTTCTACTAGATTTAGTGTATCTGGTTTTATGTTAAAGTTTTTGATCCACTTGGACTTGAGTTTTGTGCAGGGTAATAAATGTGGATCTATTAGGATTCTTCTACATGCATTCATCCAGTTAGACCAGCACCATTTGCTAAAGATGCTGTCTTTTTCCCATGGTATGATTTTTGGCTTCTTTGTCAAAAATCAGGTGTCTGTTGATGTGTTAATTTGTGGGACATTTACACAATGGGATACGACTCAGCTATTAAAAACAGGGAAGTTATGAAAATTTCAACCAAATTAATGGAACTAGAAAAGATCATCCTGAGTGAGGTAACACAGACTCAGAAAACACAGATGGTATGTACTCACTTATAAGTGGATATTAGCCATGTAGTACAGGGTAAGCATCCTACAATCCTACAGACCTAAAGAAGCTAAGTAACAAGGAGGGCCCAAGGGAGGATGATTGAATCTCATTCAGAAAGGGAAAAATATAGAGACTGGAAATAGATGAAGAGAGAAATATGGGAGGCAGAGGGGGTGGGAAGGGGAATGATGGTGGAGATTAGGTGGGAGAAAGCAGGGGTGGAAAGTGGTAGGACTGAGAGAGAGAGAAAGGAAACTGATGGTGGCCTCTCTTGGACAAAATGGAGACCTGTGACAGGATAGGCTCCTGCCAGGATATATGGGTAACTCTAGCTGAGAATCTTAGCAGTGGAGGGGTATGGAGACAGAAATGACCATCTCATAAAGCCAGGAAAGATTCGAGTGGAGGGAGGCGGACAGCGACAGACCCATAGAACACTTGACCCAAAAAGCAGCCCCACCTACAAGACATGCAAGGATAAGGATGGAGCAGAGATTGCGGTAATGGCTTGCCAAAGTCTGGCCCAACTTGAGACCCAAACTATGGGAGGGAGCCAACCCCTGACACTATTAGTGATGCTCCAGTATGTTTGCAAACAGGAGCATAACATGACTGTCCTCTGAGAGGCTCCACCCAGCAAATGATTGAAACAGATGCAGAGACCCACAGTCAAATACTGCACAGAGACCTGGGAGTGTTGTGGAAGAGTTGAGGGAAGGACAGAGACACGAGAAGGGAACAAGAATTACACAATAAGAACAACTCAGGCCCCTCGGGGATCACAGACACTGAACCATCAACCAAAGAGCATGCATGGGCTGAACTTAGGTCCCTACACTCATGGAACTGGGGACAGTTTGGTCTTTGTGTGGGCCCCCTACCAATTCTAGCATGGGCTATCCCTGACACCTACTTTGTTGCTTACAGTTGGATACCTTTCCTCTAGCTGGGCTGCATTAACTGGCTTCAGTGGAAGAGGTTGTAGTTAGTTCTGATATGACATGAAGTACTGAGGTGGGTTGGTGTGGAGGGTACCTTCTCTGAGAAAAAGGGGGAAAGGGGAATGGGGGCAGAGGGTGGAATGGTAGGATTAAGAGGAGAACAGGGAGGGGGCTGTGAATGGGATGTTAAGATGAATAAATAAATAAATTTAAAAAAAGAAAAAGGAAAAAAGAAGCCTTTTCTGAAATTTGTACAATTTTCATTTTTACAAGTACTATTTCTGTTTCTAAGAATTTATTTTTCTTCCATGAATTTATTTATTTATTCATTTTACATCCTGATCACCTCCTTCTTTCCTCCCAATCTAACCCTCACACCTAATTCTCACTGTTCTTCCTCTTTCTCTTCAGAAAAGGGAAGTCCCCTCATGGGCACTAATCTGGCCTGGCACATCAAGTTGCAGGAAGACTAAGTGCATCCTCTCCTACTGAGGCTAGACAAGGAAGCCCAGCTAGGGGATAGAGATCCAAAAGCAGGCAACAGAGTCAGAGACAATCCCTGGTCCAACTGTTAGGGGAACCACATGAAAATCAAGCTGCATATCTGCTACATTTGGGTGCTGGGCCTACGTCTACCACATGCATGCTCTTTGGTTGATGGTTCAATCTCTGTGATTCCCCCCATGGACCCAGGACATTCTCTGTCTGCCTTTTAGTTAGTTTGACTAAGGGTTTGTCTGTTTTATTGATTTTCTGAAAACAAAACAAAGCAAAACAGCTCTTGGTTTTGTTGATTATTTATTGTTCTCTTTGTTTCTAATTTATTGACTTGAGCCCTGAGTTTGATTATTTCCTGCCATCTACTCCTATTGGATGCATTTGCTTCTTTTAATTCTAGAGCTTTGACATGTGCTGTTAAGTCACTAGTATGAGATCACACTCATTTCTTTTTCTTTTTTTGCTATTTATTTATTTATTACTTCAGGTTACATCTCCATCATAGTGTCCTCTTTCCACCCCTCCCAGTCCCACCATCCCACCCTCTACTCCCTAACCCTTCCATCCCACCCGTCTGGAGTGGAGTGTCCCTATGTAACAGTCCCTCACCCCAGTTCAGCAGTCATATGAGGAACAAGAGCCTCCTAATACACTGGGGGCATATAAGGCAGCACCACTAAGGCAAAGTGTCTCATTGACAGGAAAAAAGTCTATGTTTATGTTCCCTTTGGTGCATTGGTTGTAGTATAGTTATCTTGTACTATATGACTAAAATTCAACTATAAGTGAATAGATGCCAGTCCTTCTGGGACTGGGTTAGCTCACTCAGGATGAGCTTCTCTAGCTCCATCCATCTGGCTGAAAATTGCATGATTTTCTTGTTTCTGATAGCTGAGTAGTATTCCATGTGCAGATGTACCACAGTTTTTAATTCATACTTTGGTTGAGGGACATCTGGGTTGTTTCCAGTTTCTAGCTATTACAAATAAGGCTTCTATGAACATAGATGAGGAAACTTCCTTGTGATTCGATTGGCTAAGGTCAAAATCTCATATGATAGCACATGCTGGTGAGGATGTGGAGAAAGGGGAACCCTCCTCCATTGCTGGTAAGAGTGCAGGCTTGTGCAACTACTATGGAGGTCAGTCTGGTGATATCTTAGAGAACTTGGAATGGCTCTGCCTCGGGACCCAGCAATACTACTTGTGGGTATACATTCACACTCATTTATTTATGAAGGCACTTAGTGCTATGAACGTCCCACTTAGCACTGTGTTCCATAAGTTTGGTATGTTGTACATTAATTTTCATTGAATTCTAGAAAGTCTTTAACTTCTTTCTTTATTTCTTCCCTGACCCAGTGGTCATTGAGTAGAGAGTTGTTCAGTTTCCATGAATTTTTAGGCTTTATGTTGTTATTAAAGTTCAGCTTTAATCCATGGTGATGTGATAAGATATAAGGAGTTATTTCAATTTTCTTTTATCTGTTAAGGCTTGCTTTGTGAACAACTATATAGTCAATTTTGAAGAAGGTTCTATGAGGTGCTGAGAAGAATGTTTATTCTTTTGTGTTTGGGTGAAATGTTCTATAGATATCTGGTAGGTCCATTTGATTCATAACGTTAGTGCCATTATTTCTCTGTTTAGTTTCTGTCTTGATTGGAAGACCTGTTAATTGGTGAGAATGGAGTGTTAAAATCTCACCTATTAACATGTGGGGCTTGATGTGGGATTTAAGGTTTACTAATACTACTTTTACAAATATAGGTGCCCTTGCATTTGTGGTATAGATGATCAGAATTGAGACATCATCTTGGTGGATTTTTCCTACAATAATTACAAAGTGTGCTTCCTCATATCTTTTGATTAATTTTGGTTGAAAGTCTATTTTCTTAGATACTAGAGTGGCTACTCCAGCTTACTTCTTGGTTCCATTTGCTTGGGAATCCTTTTTCCAGCCCTTTACTCTGAGATAATGGCTATCTTTGTTGCTGAGGTGTGTTTCTTGTATGCAACTGAATGATGGGTCCTGTTTTTCATCCATTCTGTTAGCCTGTATCTTTTTATTGGTAAATTGAGTCCATTGATGTTGAGGGATACTAATGACCAATGATGGTAAATTCCTATTAGTTTGATATTGTTGGTGGTAGCAGAGAGAGAGAGAGAGAGAGAGAGAGAGAGAGAGAGAGAGAGAGAGAGATTGTGTGTGTGCATGTGTGTGTACATATGCGTGTGTGCATGCTTCTATTCTTTTGGTTTTGTTGGTGTGTGATTATTTCCAACATTATCTTGGGTGTAGTTAACCTCTTTGGGTTGGAGTTTCCTTCTATAGGGCTGGATTTGTGGGTAGATATTGTTTAAATTTAGTTTGTCATGGAATATCTCATTTTCTCCTTCTATGGTGATTAAAAGTTTTGCTTGGTATAGTAGTCTGGGCTGACATCTGTGGTCTCTTAGAATCCTCAAGATATCTGCCTAGGAACTTCTGGCTTTTAGGGACTCTGTTGAGAAGTCAGGTGTGATTTTGATAGGTCTGCCTTTATATGTTACTTAGCCTTTTTTCCTTGGAGTTTTAATATTCTTTCTTTGTTCTTTACATTTAATGTTTTCCTTATTGTGTAGTGGGATGATTTTCTTTTCTGGTTCAATCTATTTGGTATTCTGTAAGCTTCTTGTTTATGTATAGGCATCTCTTTCTTTGGGTTGGGGAAGTTTTCTTCTATGACTTTGTTGAAAATATTTTCTATGCCATGGAACTAGGAGTCATCTCCTTCTATTCCTCTTATTCTTAGGTTTGTTCTTTTCATAATGTCCCAGATTTCTGGATATTTTGTAATAGGAACCTTTTAGATTTAACATTTTCTTTGATTGATGTACTGATTTCTTATATTTTTGGTTGTGAGCCTAGCCTTTAACGGCTGAGCCCAGATGTATTGATTTCTTTAATAGTATCTTCTATGCCTGATATTCTCTCTTCTATCTCTTGTATTCTGTTTCTGATGCTTGCTTGTCTGTAGTTCCTTTTCTCTTTCCTAGGTTTTCCACCTTCACGATTCCCTCAGTTTGTGTTTTCTTTATTTCTTCTATTCCTATTTCAGATCTTCAACAGTTTTATTCATTTCCCTCACTTGTTTGCCTGTATTTCCTATATTTCTCTAAGGGATTTATTTAGTTCCTCTTTAAAAACCTCTGTCATTTTATAAGATTGGATTTAAGATCATCTTCTTATGCTTTGACTATCCATATGCTTATGCTCAGGATATACAGGGCTAACTGTAGTTTGATAGCTGGGCTCTGGTGGTACCATATTGCCTTGGGTCTTGTTGATTATTTTCTTATGCTGGCCTTTAGCCATCTCTTTGTCTTTGGTGTTGACTGGATGTTACTGATGAAGGACTCCTCAGGGAGTCAGGGAGAGCCCTGGACCTAATAATGGAGCTTAGGGAACAGCACATTGCTCACCTCCACTGTCTGTGCCTCAGATGGACTTGAATGTTCCTGGGGTCTCACAGGTCTCCTTGGGAGGGGAGGCTGAACTGTGGGCCTGACAATGGAGCTCAGGGGACAGAGCACATCTCACCTCTGCTGTCTGTGCCCCAGGTTCTCTTTACAGGTCATGTAAGAACAATTTTCAGACTTCTACATTGCTGTTCATCACTGAAGGAAGTAAGGACTGGAACTCAAAGAGGGAAAGATCGTGGAAGCAGGAAGTGATGCACAGGCCATGGGAGGGGTGATGCTTACTGCCCTGCTTCATATGATAATTTCTATTTCTTTTGAAAAATTTTTATTTATTTATTCAAATTACATCCTGATCACAGCCCCGCATCACCTCCTGGTCCCACCCTCTCAACTTCTTCCTCCTCTCACTCCTTTCCTTCTCAGATGAGGGGAGCCCCCCCCTTATATCAACCCACTTCAATTCTTCAGTCACATGAGGGCTAAGAGATTCCTCTTGTACTGGGGTCTGACATGGTAGCCCAGCTAGGGTAAGGTGTTCCACTAATAGGCAACAGAGTCCATGTTAGAGACAGCCTCCCTTGTTCTCACTTTCTAAGGGATCTGCATGAAGATCAAGCTGCCTATCATGATATATATGTAGGGAGCCTAGGTCCAGTCTATATATGCTTTTGTTTTTGGTTGGTGTTTCAGTCTTTGTAGACCTCTATGGACCTAGGTTGGTTGATTCTGTTGATCTTTATGTGGAGTTCTTCTCCCCTCCAGATTCATGCATTCCTCCTTCTCTTATACATGACTCCTAGAGCTCCACCTAATGTTCCTCGGTGTGACTATTTCTGATTACAAATATGATGGCTTCTTGGTTTGTCTGCAGTTGGTGTGATTTCTCTTTCCATGTGGTTGTACCATGAGTTGGAGCACATTTTTTTTGAGACAGGGTTTCTCTGTGTAGCCCTGGCTAACCTGGAACTCACTCTGTAGACCAGGCTGGTCTTGAACTCACAGGGATCTGCCTGCCTCTTCCTCCCAAGTACTGGGATTAAAGGCATGTGCCACCAAGCCTGGTTTTTAACAAAATCTCAGATGTTTGATTTTACCAATAAAGACACAGGATCCAGATATTGGCGTGAAAGCCTGCTAGCTCAGGGAGTCAGAGAAAGCCCTCAGCTGATCTTCCTATTCAACCAACGTACCAAAAAGTATCCATCTCCATTTATTTTTAAATGTTTATTTTGAGACACAGTTTCAGTAAGTTGCCCAACCTAGTCTGGAAATCACAAGCCTGTTGACATCTTTTGAGTGGCTGGGGATTATAGACTGTCATTCCACCCCACATAGGTACTTTTTGTTAGGCTGCAGAAGTTATTATTATTATTATTATTTAGAGAGAGGTCCCATTTATTAATTATATCATCTAGGAAAAGTGAGTGCACTTTTGTTGTTGTTTTAACATTTCTATTTGTTTGTAGTATCATAAGTTTTATACTATACATGTGGCCCACATGTTAATCTTTTTTCCTGCCTTTTATTAAGAATAGTGTTTTCTCATACAATGTATCCTGATTAGTTTCCTCTCCCTCAACTCATCCAAGTTCCTCCTTCTTTTCCCATCTTTATTCACTCCCTTTCTGTCTCTCATTAGAAAAGAACAGGCTTCTAAGATATAACAGCAAGTCATAGCAAAAAATATTAAAAAATAAAACAAAAGCCATGACATTGAAGTTGGACAAGGCAAACCAACAAAGGAAAAAGAGCCCCCCAAGAAGGCACAATAATCAAAGATCCACTCATTTGCACACTCAAGGGTCCCATAAATATACTAAACTGAAAGGTATAATGCATCTGTAGAGAATCTTGTGCAGACATATGCAGGCTATGTGGTTGCTGCTTCCATCTCTGTGTGTTCATATGAACTTTGCTCAGTTTACATGAAAGGCCTTGCTCTCTTGGTGTCCTCGATGTCCTCTATCTCCCCAATTCCATCTGTTTCCTCTTCCATGGGGTTCTCTAAACTCTAATGAGAGGGATTTGATGGAGACACTCCATTTGGAGCTGTGTTCCAAGGTGTCTCTTTCTCTCTGCATAATTATCTGGCTATGATTCTTTGTATTTGCTCCCATCTGCTGCAGGAGGTTGCCTTCTGATAGTGGCTGAATGAGGCACTGATCTATGAGTACAGCAGAATATCATTAGGGGTCATTTTATTGTTATTTATAGAAAAAATTGTCCAGTAGTATTTGCTTTTAGCCCTGATCTCTGGTATGTCTGGTTTCTGGTTCCTGACACAAGCAGTGTCAGGAATGGGTTCTAACTCATGGAGTCAGCCTTAAGCCAAATCAGACATGAGTTGGTTACTCCTACAAGTTTTGTGCCATCATTGCTCTAGAACATTTTTCAAGCAGAGCAGCATCTTAGATCAAAGGTTTTGTGGCTGGATTGGTGCATATGTTTCTTTTTTTTTTTTGTAGTCTGCATAGTACTTTCATATACCACAGACACTAGAATATGGGCATGAGGGTTCTATATAGGCACGAGCTCTACCTCTCTGTCCTCAGACATGGGACCCTGTTGTCAGTTTGAGAAGATTAATTCATTGTCTTGGCAACAGTCTAGGTTGTTTGGGGGATTTCCATGGGACCCTTTTGGCCAATAACTCAATTGGATGTAACCCAGTTCCTTTACTGTAAGCTTCTTTTGGTGACAAGAAATGGGCAGATAGGACTCTGTCTCTTTAGAGATTATTTTTAAGTTAAATTAATTTAAAATTTTAACTTATTTATTCTGTGACAGTTTTATATTTTATATAATAATTCTTGTCATGTATATTGCTCCACACATTTTGTTAAAGGATATTTTTAAATTTTGTAATCAATATTGTTTTGTAAATTACTTTTTTGTTTTAATATGAGGGTAATGTTGATATTTTAGAATGATTTGAGGTGTATTTCCTCCTCTTGAATTTTTTATTGGAGTCTTATAGAAGCAATATGATTTATTCCTCAAAAGTATTTTCTTCCCTCAAGTAATAGTTAAACAGATACCTAAAAGGTGCTAGAGAAACCTTCATATCTGTAGAGTGCCCCCTGGTGTTGACTTCCAGTTATTTTTCTTCCAATACTAGGTCTAGAATGAGGTGAAATAATACTGATATCACCATGATTAAGACATGTATAAGCCAATAAGCCACTGTACTGAGAAGAATAGTACAAGCATTTCTTAGTCTAGAGGGCATCACCTCTATGGGCTGTGCTTAATGAAATATTTATGGGATAATATCAACAAAACTAAAATAGTGCTTGAAATTAATTCATATTTTCTTTAGATATGGAGATATTTTCATTATGATATCTAAAAGATCTAATATTTGTTCCTGAAATGTAGAGATGCAAGATATCTTTTTTTATGACATTGGTGACTAAACCCAGGGAGTTACATATTCAGATAGTAAGATCTTCCAATGTGATGGACAGACAGATCAATAAAACAAGTAATTTACTACCCCATGGAAAACATAAACAGTACCAGAAAGCTATGCAAAAGTGTTTTTAAAAGTAGTTCAATGTTCTATTTAAATCAACTGATCAATTTGGATACTCACAGTGAGTTTCTAGGTCCAAGTAACAAGAGAAGTTAAGTTATAGTATTAAAGATCATTGGCATTTAGATCACATACTTGTAGTACTTGTCTTCAAAATCTGTTTGGGATGTAGGGGTGGAATAAAGTGGTAAAGTAGAAGTTTGTTTTATATGATCCTATAAAAGAAAAACATCAGAGTAAAACAAGAGAAACTATATTCTGAGGCAAGCAAGACAAAAAATAATGTAGAAAGAAGTAGATAATAGAAAATCTAAAAACCATCAAGAGAAAGAACAACAATTCACAGAAAGCTATTAATCTGTCCATCATACCAAACCCAGCCACACAGTGGAGTGCAGCAACCTGATGTCATAGCACAAGTAAGTGCACACCAGGACAGCGAGAGAGTGTCAGTCTTCGATGCTGTAGAAGAAACTTTTGAAATGTTAGAACTAAGGAGGGATTGGCCTGAAAGTGGCTACTGCTGTATGCCAGAATACTATTGGAGAAGAAATCCATTGATTGTCATGTCTAGCAGTGCTATAACAGGAAGCCATCTTGAGAGGGTGCCCATGGTTTGGCCTGTGATACTCAGAGACCAGGAAAAACACAATCAGAATTTGGGGTCATTGTGGACACCCTTCTTTAGTGATTTGGTAGAAGATGGTCACCTGAGAGTGACAGAGAGGAAGAGGACAATCCCACTGATAGGTGAAAGCAGCAGGATCTTGGATGATGGAGAGCATGTTGGCTGCTGATCCTGTCTTCTGTGGTGAGGAGTGAGATCAAGACCGTCGTTGTCCACTGAGTGAGCTAATGGAAGAATGCAATGATTGAGGGCAGAGAACTGTTGGTCTCGTGGTTTCCTTTCATCATAGAATTCAGTTAATTCTTCCCCAGTTCTTCAGTGCATCTGGGAACATGCTTTAGTGTATGTCATGCCCTTATATGCACAGATTGGAGAATCAGTGGAATAAGTGGACACCTGTTTTGGTACAAGATCTTGTACCTAAACAAAGATGTTGGGCATAACAATAGCTTAGGTTGCATAAAAGTCTAGTATAGCCATGGGCTTTTTCACTCATGCCTTACTACCCTAATAAAAACTCAGAGGCTTAATATTATTTACAAATGCCCATGCCATAAGCTAGGATATTTCTCCAACTAACTCTTTACTTATTATTCCTTTTATTCTAACCCAAGCTCAGCTATATGGCTGGTTTCCTCTCCTTGTGTTCTTCCATCTACCTCTCTACTTCCTGGTGGAAAATCCCCTCCTCACCCGCTCTCCAGTGCAAGTCCCAGTCAGAAGTCCTGCCTTCTAATTTTGGCTCAGCTTAGATTTTTATTGACAGATGATTCTTCCACATAGAACACAGGAGATTATCCCTACAGTCTAGGTGGATCCAGTGTGTGGTGCCACATAACCTTAAACTTAACTATTTGGTGAAAAATGTGGGGACAGGGTTCAGTCTATCTCTTCTGTAGCACCAAATTACGAGTGGTTGCAGAGATGAATTATAATAAGCCTCAGCTGTTCCTGTCTACCCACCATACTTGGTGGGTTTTGATATTAGATGGCCTGGAAAAAAAGCCTTTTGATTCATGTTCCCTTTATTTCATTATTTCTGTCTATATATTTTATTTATGTGTTCGTTAATCTATACAATCAATTAATTTATTGTGTGTGTACATGTCTAGGGGTATGACTGCATATGTGTATACATGTGTGTGGAGACAAGAGGTCAACCTCAGAGCATCTTTCTCAGGTGCAGTCCATTTCAGTTGTTAAGACAGTTATCTGTCATTGGGCTGGGGGAGGAAGATAAAGAAAAACAAAGTATGTATGAAAATTCTAAAATAGGTCTTATTCCTTTGTGTTCTAATTTTAAAAACAAATAAAGTAAAACCCAATATAATGTTTTCTTACAAACAAATTTCTTTTTAAGAAAGTAATAGAATGGAGAATGGAGAAACAAATTCACACATCTCAATGCAGTGGCTTTTGACGGAGGTGCTAAAAAAAGATATCAGAGGAAAGACAACTTCTTCAATAAGTGGTTCTGGGAAATCTTGATGTTCCCCTGTTAAAGTAATGAACCTAGATCCATACTTCTCATCATGCACAAGAACCTACTCAAGATTATATCTCCAACACAGCCACAAAACCCTCCACCTACAATCTGTCCTGCCTGCAAAACATAGTGGGACAATGGTGGCTCAGAATTTGTGATAGTGGCCAACCAATGTTTGGTTTAACTTGCAGCCCATTCCACAAAAAGGAACCCATGCCCCTCACTGCCTGGATGGCCAGGAACCAAAGAAAGGATAGCCCAGAGACCTAGGGTAGGACCAAACAAGACTGGCAAAAAAAAAAAATCAGCAAAATGATTCCTAATGATATTCTGCTATACTCACAGATTGACGCCTTTTCCCCTTGTCATAGCAGGTCCCTTTAGCAGCAGATAGGAGTAAGTGCTGAGAACCACAGACATGGAGAGAGATAGAGAGAGAGAGAGAGAGAGAGAGAGAGAGAGTCTAAATTGAAAGTCTCCATCAGGACCCTCCCTTTGGAGATCTGGGAACCTGTGGAAGAGGGGAGGAAAGATTGTAGGAGACAGAGGGGATGGAGGACACCAGGAGAACATAGCCCATTGAATCAACTAAACAGAGCTTACATGGCTTCACAGAGACTGAAGTGGAAATCATGGGCCTTCATGAATCTGCGTCAGGCTCTCTTAAGTGTCAGTTATGGCTGATAATTTGTTCTTTTAGTAAGACTCTTTTTTTTAAAATACTTTATTTTTTTTCTTCAAGTTACATCTCAGTCACAAACCCTTCCCTATTCCCCCTTCCTATCCCGCCCTTCCACCCTCTTACCCCCAGCAGTTTCCCCTTTCAGTCCAACAGATGGTTCCTTCTCTTATAACAGTAAATACTATACAAAACAACAGATATAAATATGCCACATTTATGAGAGTTAAATGGCCCAGTATACCTTCCCAATGTCTAGTTTATACTTATTTGGCCACTGACTTTAACATTCTACTATCTAACCATCTCCATGAGTTTAAAGGTCTCTATCTGACTCAACATTCATACTAACTTGCAACACACTTTTAAGAGCATCTTCTTAGATCTATAACACCCTCTTGATTCCTAAACAACTCAAAATTTAACTATGAGACTCTAGCTGTCTATTCTTCAACCACCTCAGAGACCTGAGAGGGATAAATATATCTGCTTATACAGGAAGTGCAGGGCCTGCAGCTTCCAAAACTAAGAAATGACATACCAGTGACTGCCTGGACAGTTCCCATTTTCTCTCCATACATTCCTGCATCAGTCTTCAGCCTTTGGGTCCTGTTTCTCTGACAGACATTTGTTGTAGAGCAGGGATTATGAAGGACTTACCTACCCTGTCTTGGCAGAGCTAGGCTGTCGACTTCCCTGCTACCAAGTTTTGTCCTTTTTGGACAGCAGTCTGTCTGCAGTTGGAGCAAGACTCTTAACAATATGAGCAGGGTGTCCCTGACTCTTTTGCCTGCTCATGTGACTCTCTTTTCCCATTGGGTTGCCTTTACCAGCCTATATATGAGAGAGCGTTTGTTTGTCTTATTGTATCTTGCTTTGTCTTGTTTGGCTGTTGTCTTTTGGAACCACTGCTCTGTGTTTGACTGCTTAATCACGTCACCTCTGTTTTGATGCCATGTGACTTCAGTGTCAAATAGAATTTTGAATCATACTAACACTGCCCTGTACATGATCCAACAGCCTCTAGAAGCCTGTTGCTATAGAATTGATGGCTCAGCTCCAAAGAATTGTGGCTTCCAGAATGTCTTTGAGAACCAGAGTATGTAGCAGTTGGTGCCACATCTTCTCATCTAGAGATTGGAGATAGTTGGAGAGAGAAGGCGTATTGTGCCAACTTTGAGACTTACCTCATGGCCACCTACACCCTAAATAGTCAGTGTGACGCCAGAAAGACGATATATATGATGAACAGCTCTTAGTCCTTACTCAGTTGTTTGGCCTACTTTGACAACTCTTTTCTTATTGCCAACAGCCACCTTGATATGCTAGTGGTAAAGCACACAGCTTTTTCCAGAGTGTCATGGTTAGCAACATGGCCTGGGACATTTCAGTACTGGCAAAGGTAGGAATGGTTACAACATGGATCAGAGACTGCAATATCTCATGTAGATGAAATACAGGCCCGGTGTGATGACTAATGAGTAACTGAGCCTGCAACAAATGTCCGTTTTGAGTTTTTTTAAATTTATTTTTTATTTCTTCAAGTTACAATCCATCACAATCCCCTCCCTACTCCCCCCTCCAAACCCACCTTCCCACCCTCTTCCCCCTCAACCCACCCATCCCCTTCCTTTTTTTCTTAAGTTTAAGGTATATCTTTTTCCCCCAACAGCTCCCCCTTTCAGTACAACAAATGGCTCTTTCTCTTATAATAATAAATATAATACAAAACAACAGAAATAATTAGGCAATAATTATGAGAGTTATATGGCTTAGCATACATTCCCAATGTCCAGTCCATACGTATTTGGCACCCGACTTTAACATTCTACTATCTAACCATCTCCATGAGTTTAAAGTTCTACATCCAACTCAGATTTTATTCTAACTTGCATCACAATTTTAAAAACATCTTCTTAGATCCAGAACACCCTCTTAATTCCTAAACAACTCAAAATTTAATTATGAGACTCTAGCTATCTAGTCTTCAACCACCTCAGAGACCTGAGAGGGATAAATATATCTGATTATACAGGAAATACAGGGCCATCAGCTTCCAAAACTAAGAAATGACATACCAGTGGCTGCCTGGACAGTTCCCATTTTCTCTCCATACATTACAGCATCAATCGTCAGCCATTTGGCCCCATTTCTCTGACAGACATTGATTGTAAAGCAGGAATTATGAAGGACTTGCCTTCCCTGTCTTGGCAGAGCTAGGCTGTCGACTTACCTGCTTCTAAGTTTTGTCCTGTTTGGACTGCATTCTGTCTACAGTTGAAGCAAGGGCTTTTTCTTGTCAAGAGGTAGGCTTGCCACTAATTCAACCATCTCCAATTGGATATTCTTCAATGCTCATCTTCTGCTTGGAGTAGAATAGGGGGTGCTGTCAGGAGCAAACATGTCTCAATATCAAAAAAAAATCTTAAGTTAAGAAAACATCTTTGAATGCCATATTCTGCAGATCTCTTGAGGTTTTTGAAGACCATTTATATATCTCTTTATATTTGGATAAGCAAATGTTGCTTGTCTCTTAGCAACTTGTTTTCTGATTAACTTAGAAAATAACTATAATAGACTGTCCTAGTACCTAACATAATGACATGCTTGAATGACTATTACTTTGCATTTCTTAATTATCCTAAACAGTTATGACAGTTGCTAACAAGAGGCCAAAACTTCACATTTTATTTTTAAGCGCTACCTATTCATATTAATATCAATATCAATATTAATATTGTCTATTAATATTCTTTAATTGATTATCTGGCAGTAACAAAGATCTGGGAATACATCTAGAGAACTCTTTGTTTCTCAGTACATTACATGTGCTCATGTTTTTATTTACAAAATGCACATATGTAACCATTTGTTTAATATTTACTTACTTTCAATATTCCTCCCACCATTTCCTAATTTCCTATTGGAAACTTTCTTAAACACTCTCCTATAGTGGTTTATCTTAAATTGCTTGTTTGCAGTTGCCAATTGCTTGCATGTTGTCTTACTGTATGAGCCCACAGTCATGTACCCAAACTCTTGTATCTAAGTTTTCCCTGATTGGTTGAATAAAGTTGCCTATGGCCTCTGAGCTAGGTAAAAGAGAGGGGTGGAGCAAATGTCTGAGGACGTTTTGAGGTGTGAGCACCATGAAGGAGGAGGGAGGAGAGAAAGGAGGAAAGGAGAGGAGAGGAAGCATATGCCATGGTATAGGTTGAAGAGGCAAAGAGCACATGGCCAGCTAGGAACAATATGCTCAGGAGACCAGCTGACATTCGATGTATATGAAAGTACTATGGGAATTTATCTGTGGAAGTTAAAAGCTAGCTTAGAGGGTTAAGATTGTCCATTCCTATGCTTAAGGCTTATAAAAACTAACAGGTTTCTGTATGTTTATTAATAAATGGTGTGTTAAGAGATAACCGCCCCCTAGTAATCATAAGTACTAATTATAAATATTAATATTTCTTGCAACAGTCTCATCTCTTACCTTGTATAATCTTCACAATCTATATATTCAGTTCTTCATACTAAAGTTCCAACCACCATTTCTCCCTTTACTTGTTGGCTCTCACAGGAAAGATAATAAGAAGGCAAAGATAAAGTAGAGAGACTCCATCAGCTTTGTTTTGTTTGTCAACTGTGGTTTCTGATGTCTTATAGCCAATTAGCAAACCTTTGGTAAACTAAACCATATTTTTGGAGTACTGAGTTGAGACTGCAATGACAGAAAATTTTCACCAGTTGACATGCGTAGTTTCTTGGTCTCTATTTTTTACTTGATGTAGATGACTTTAAAATTCCCATTGATTATATGATTATGTAATTATCTTATAATAATAAAAAACTTCCAATATATTTTTCTTTATCTCTGTCTCTGTACTTTTATATTTGTATATATGTGTCTCACTTTTGCTTCAATGTTTATACACACCTATATGCATGTGTACTGAGAAACACATATGTATGTATACATATATACAAATCCACAGGGGAAAAATGAGCAGAACTGGTTAAATGTATATTTCCTAGAGCAGATTTTCTCTTTTCAAATATAAGATACACCAGTTTTGGGGTTAGAGTAAAGGATAAGTAGAAAATATACTGTTTAGCATCATCAATTATTAGTTAAAATATTTGCATTTATCATTAATTGTGGATTTAAATGATTTTTCATATTCTCCCACTCTGTCTGGATATTAGATGTTTTGTCTTAATTCATATTTAATTTTAATAGTTTTCACTAATTGCTGTCTCAAGAAACATTTTAGACTTTTCAGGATTTAAGATTTCTTATTAAACTGCTATTATAGGAAATCAATCTTTAGATGGTTCCATTCAAGTTCAGTACAGATCTGTATTAGTGAAATCATTGTGGTTTATTCTTTTCATAATTTCTAATTAAAAGTTTTATGGTCCACCAGGCAATGAATGTTTGTTCCCTCTAGATTTTTGTGACTCCAACCTTATTTATCGTATTACTTTTTTCCATTTTCCATGAAGAAATTAATAAGCAACTATAAAGCAATATTTTCCTGCCAGCTTTAATTTAGGAGTTCCTAAGACTATGGTTCCATGTTCTTGAAATAGACATTACAAAAACAATTCTCAAAACTGTTTCAATTTTTCCTTTTTTTGTTTTGTATTCAATCCTAATTTGCTTATTATTTGGCTCCATAGACAAAATAATTCTTAGAAGAATAAAGAAATGGTAATGCATAGAAATCAATGTCATCCCCTGGTGACCCATTAACTACTTTTCCTCTCATTACTGTGGGATAGCTGATGTGAATTCTAAAGACAACTCCCACAGCAGACTGATTCTTGGCAGTCCAACATGGTCTCTGTAGTTCCCATTGGTCACTGTCCAGATACAATTAGTATTCTCAATTAGTTACTTTTACTATTGCAGGATTATGTAACACTCTTTACACAGGGGAAGATCATGCAATGTCAGAAACTTTCTATGCTGTTTTGACTCCCTGAAGATGTCTATGGCCTCCAGTTACAAGAGCAAAGTTTCTCCTGTTTATTGTATTCCATTCTTGACAGCGAGTGTGCTGATGGGAATTGCTTTTGGCAATTATAGTTGAATCTTGGATTCCAGACAATGTAGATTATGGGTTGGACTTATATGCCTCCAGTTTATATCAAGCAGTAAATTTTATTTCACTTGCTTATTTTTTTTGAGATTGAAAAAGCTAGAATGAAGAAAAGACAATGGGACATATGATTTTTATATAAATGAGCATTCTTGCAATCATTGCCCAAGTCTAGAAACAGAATTTTACAGCTACCCCAGAGATTCTTTTTTTTTCTTTTGATGGTATGTATCTCAGTTTATTTTCTTTCTTTTTAAAAAATATTTATTTTTACTTCAGGTTACATCTCCATCACAGTGTCCTCTTTCTACCCCTCCCAGTCCTGCCCTCCCACCCTCTACCACCTATCCCTTCCATCCCACTCCTCTGGAGTGGAGTGGCCCTACATATCAGTCACCCGCCCCAGGTGAGCAGTCATATGAGGGCCAAGAGCCTCCTCATACACTGGGGGCCCACAAGGCAGCACCACTAGGGAAAAGTGTCTCATTGACAGGAAAAAAAGTCTATGTTCATTGGTTATAGTATAGTTATCCTGTACTATATGGCTAAAATCTGACTATAAGTGAATAGATGCCATGTGCATGCTTCTGAGTCTGGGTTAGCTCACTCAGGATGAGCTTCTCTAGTTACATCCATTTGGCTGCAAATTGCAAGATTTTGTTGTTTCTGATAGCTGATTAGTATTCCATTGCGTAGATGTACCACAGTTTTTTAATCCATTCTTCGGTTGAGGGACATCTGGGTTGTTTCCAGTTTCTAACTATTACAAGTAAAGCTGCTATGAACATAGATGAGGAAACTTCCTTGTGATTTGGTGAGGAATCATTTGGATGTATACCCAGAAGTGGTATGGCTGGATCCTGAGGCAGAGCTATTTCAAGTTTTCTAAGATATCTCCAGACTGACCTTCATAGTGGTTGCACAAGCCTGCACTCCCACCAGCAATGGAGGAGGGTTCCCCTTTCTTCACAACCTCAGCAACATGTGCTGTCATTTGAGCTTTTGATCTTTGCCATTCTGAAAGGTGTGAGATGGAATCAAAGACACTGTCATTCGAACAAAATGGCAGCCTACAGATTGGGATAAATCTTCACCAACCCCACAACTGACAGAGGGCTAATATCTAAAATTTACAAAGAACTCAAGAAATTAAATGCCACGAAGCCAAATAATCCAATCAAAAAAATGAGGAACAAAACTAAACTGAGAATTCACAAAGGAGGAATCCCTAAGGGCTGAGAGACATTTGAAGAAATGCTCAGCATCTTTAACCATCAGAGAAATGCTACCCCAGAGATTCTTAAATAGCACTTCCTAATCCGACCCACTGTAAATACTCATCTTTGTACTCACAGACTAGCACAGCTCTTAGCACTCATCAGAGATTTTTTTTTTTTTTTTAGCAACATCCAATGGTTAACACAGAGACTGGTTAAAGTGTAGAAAGTGTGGAGTTCTTAGATGTAAATAGACATTTATATTACCCCATCCCTGTCCGCAGCTCAGGGTACATTGTGATAGAAATGGCAGAAAGTTAGTAAGAACCAAAGGTTAGGGAAGACTGCTGTGAATCAGTCAGCATCTTCTGGACATGACAGGACCGTACCACTCATGGACTCACATCACCCTTGGTTACCTACGTAAATCCTCCACGATGTAAGGCTAGTCAATTACCAGCATTGCTAAGAGAGCAGCATGAGTCCTTATACCTATCTAAAGAATTATTGGTAGGTGATGGCCCCTGGGAGAGGGAGAGTTGTTTTTCTTCACAGATGTGGTCCCTGTTAGTTTGCTCATGTTCTAGTTCATGGCCTCACATCAGTGTGGATTCATGCAGCAATAACTTGACTCAGGGGATTAAGAAAGGCATGAAGTTTTGAATGGGGCATGTTGGAGGGAAAATGATGAGTTGCAGGGGGAGTGCAGCGAGCATGTATGATCAAAATATATTGTATTCATCAACAAAATTTTCAAAGAATAAAGAAACATACTTTAAAAAGTAGCAATGATCTGTGTTATTTTAATAATCATTGAAAAGAAAATTGTTCTAATAATCAATAATAGCAAATGGAGGAATAAACTGATTTTGGTAAAGAAATGCAGCTAATGACTTATAAGCATTTTATAGTTTTACTGCTAGAGTATGCTTACAAAAAGACTGTAATTTAGTCTTCCCTAAGTTTTCACTTGACATGTGTTTGTAACAACATATAACATGGAGTTTTGCCCAAAATTCCTTCTTACTTTATTTGTTGAAATTTAATCTTTGTCATTTGTTTTGGAATCTGAATTTTTTCAGTTATATATTCAGTTAATGTTAACATTTACCATTACTTTAGAGTTTTATGCAAATGGAATCTGGATCCAGATGTTTGATTAGACACATGTTTAGTTCTATTTTTGGTAATCTGGTGGAGCTGTGCTCATGAATTAGAAGCACAATTATGTGTTTATTTAAAAAATAAATAACTCAGAAAGAGCCCAAATTAATAGTGTAACCATACACCTAGAGAGATTGGAAAAGCCAAGAACAGACCAATCCATAAAGCAGTAAACCAGAGAAATAATAGAAACAATAATATAAGTGAACAAAATGGTGAAATAACTAAAGTAACACCACCTTGTCCTAATATTATTTTGTGCCTGCCTGATCACTTCTCAGCCTTCCTCTCCCAACAGCCACATTCACCTTGGCAACACTTCTGGGGCTGACCATGACATTGACCATGGTTTAAACATATTATGTATTGTCTGGAAGATGCCACTTAGCTTCTAAAAGAAAGCACATATTACAAGGCCATTCCAAATTCCTTATTAATGTAATTCCCCCCCCCAGCACTGATGTAAGTATAATTTTATCTTTATAAACACTGCACTCTTGAGCTTGAACACCAAGAGACTTTCCAGAGGTGTGAACCTGCTTTTGGTCTAGCCATTAAAAATTAACTCAAAACTTGGCTTAAGCAACCTGATTGTCAGTAACTGTCTCCTGTAGATCAATCCCTGGAAACAAACAAATAAACAAAAACAAATAAAAAGAACCAATTTAAGGAGGACTTGGCTCTTTTAAAAGATAAATTTTGACAAACCATTTTCACAATTAATCAGAACAAAGAGGGTACCCAAATTAATAAAATTAGAGATGAAAAATGGGACATTGCAAGAAATATCAAAGAAATTCAAAAATTGTAATTCCATACCTCGTAACTCACATTCTACCAAAGTGGAAATCCTAGAGAAAGTAAATTATTTTTATATATAGATAATCTTCCAAAGTTAAACCACGAAAATACTGATAATTTAAACAGATATACAAGTAAAAAATTGAAGAACTAATAAAAAAATCTACTACTACTAATAAAACATTCTAGATAGATTGACTACACAATGCTAGCAGAATTTAAAGATAATATACTACCAATGATTCAAAAATATTCTAAAGAAATAAAAGGAAGGGAAGATCCAAGATGGTGCCAACCATAGAGCAGTGTATCTGAGTAGTAGGTGAATGAGATTAGTCACTGTGGAGTGAATGTGAGGTCCCCTAGCTGACTGTGAAACACAGACAGTGTCTGAATTCCCATGGCGAACACAGACTGGTCACCAGGTAAAACAGCTCACGCAGTTCCTGGGAACACCACCCTGAGATCAGCCAGCTCAGTCACCGGTCTGGAGAGGAGCTCCAGCTAAAGGAGATCTAGCTCAGGAGCGGATCAAGCCCACAAGCTCCAGCCACAGATAGGCGGCTCCACCTGTCTGCCTGTTATCCAGCCTGCACGCAGACCTGTACACCCAAGAGGGAAAAACAGCCGCACCACAAGAGTAAAGGTAAGTGACATTTTTTTTCCGAGTTTCCAACATGGTGGCACAGTGGAGAGGCAGAGACTTAACTCAGTTACAGTAAAGCAATTAGGAGCCAAGACTGACTGCAAACAGAGCTGGTGACTGTTTGTTCTCTACAAATACTGGGGTGAGTAGGTCACTCACCCTAGCACCCAAGCATTTGAGGCAGTCAGCAACAGGCACACTGAGGCCTGCCCCCATCGTGGGTGGAGCTCCCTGCCTGCATGGTCAGCCTAGCTGTGGAGCCAGAATGACTGTGTCAGTGAGGAGAGAACACAGGCACAACCACAGCTCAACCTGCCTTTCTGAGGAGACCTGATAGCTCCCAGGTCCTCAGAGGATAGTCCTCTCCCCACTCCAATCCCCTCTATATTGGTCCAATTGGGTCACAAGCAGTTGAGCAGAGCAGCAGCCACTCTCCTCTCCAAGAACCAGTCTATCACAGGAACCTGCCCACCATCTGGAGATAAACACCAGGATCTCAGGATCTCAGGATCAGCCAACCCCCCAGGAAGAGAGTTTTCCTGAGCACCAAGGCCAGCTGACAAAAGAAACAAACAGACAACACCAGTGTCAATCAGATGTCAAAAGGTCAATGCAAGAACAAGGTAAAAAAAAAAAAAACCCAAAACAATAGGATGTCTCCAGATCCTAGCAATAATGCTACAGACAACTCTGGACATCCTAACAGGATTGAAACAAAGGAAAATGACCTTAATCCTATGCTTATATTAATAATAGAAGGCCTAAGGGAGGAAATCAAATACCTCAGAGAGCAACAACAAAGTACTGCAAAGGAGATGATGGAAATGAATAAAGCGCTTAAAGGAATGGAAGACCTGATAAAGGAAGTTGAAGCAATGAAGAAAATCCAATCCAAGACATCCATAGAATTGGAAAACCTTAAGAAAAGAATAGGAACTACAGACACTAGCATCACCAACAAAATACAAGAGATGGAAGAAAGAATTTCAGGTTCAGAGGATAAAATTGAAGATATTGATACATCTGTCAAAGAAAATGTCAAATCTAAAAAAGTCCTGACACAAAACCTTCAGGAAATCAAGGACACAATGGAAAGATGAAATCTCAGAAAAATAGGAATAGAAGAAAGAGAAGAGTCCTAGCTCCATGGACCAGAAAATATCTTCAACAAAATCATTGAAGAGAATTTCCCAAATCTAAAAAAAGAGATGTCTATAACTGTACAAGAAGCTTATTGAACTCTAAATAGATCAGACCAGAAAAGAAAATCTTCCCACCACATAATAATCAAAACACTAATTGTACAGATCAACAACAACAAAAAAAAGAATATTAAAAGCTGCTAGGGAAAAGGGTCAAGTAACATATAATGGCAAACCTATCAGAATCACACCTGACTTTTCTTCAGAGACTCTAAAAGCCAGAAGGGCCTGGACAGACAGACGTCTTGCAGACCCTAAAAACCACAAATGCCAGGCCAGACTACTATTCCCTGTAAAATTGTCAATCAACATAGATGGAGAAAACAAGATATTCCATGAAAAAGCTAAGTTTAAACAATATCTATACAAATATCCAGCTCTACAGAAGATGTTGGAAGGAAAACTCCAGCCCAAAGAGGGTAACTACACACAAGAAAGCACAGGAAGCAAATAGCATGCCTGCAGCAAAACCAAAGGAAGAGAAGCTCACTCACACACTATTTACACCAACATCAAGATGGCAGGAAGTGACAATCACTGGTCATTAATATCTCTCAACATCAATGGACTCATTCCCCAATAAAAAGGCACAGGCTAGCAGAATGGATGTGAAAATAGAATCCCACATTCTGCTGCTTACAAGAAACACACCTCAGCAAAAAAGATAGGCATTATCTCCAAGTAAAGGGCTGGAAAAAGATATACCAAGCAAATGGACCAAGAAAAAATCTGGAGTGGCAATTCTAGTATGCAAAAAATCAGACTTTCAATCAACATCAATCAAAATAGATGAGGAAGGACACTACATTCTCATCAAAGATAAAATCCACCAAGATGAAATCTCAATACCGAGCATCTATGCCCCAAATGAAAGACCACCCACATCGATTAAAGAAACACTACTGAAGCTCAAATCCCACATTGAACCTCACACATTAATAGTGGGAGACTTCAATGCACCAATCTCACCACTGGACAGATCAACAATGCAGAAACCAAACAGAGAAATAATGAACCTCACAGATGTCATGAATCAAATGGATCTAACTGATATCTTCAGAACATTTCACCCCAAAACAATACACCTCACGGAAGCTTCTCCAAAATCGACCATATAGTCGGTCACAAAGCAAGCCTCAACAGATACAGGAAAATTGAAATTACCCCTTGTAACTTATCAGACCATCATGGAATAAAGCTAGACTTCAACAGTAACAAAAACAACAGAGAGCCTGCAAAAATATGGAAACTGAACAACTCTCTCCTCAATGACCTCTGGGTCAGGGAAGAAATAAAAAGAGAAATTAAAGTCTTCTTAGAACTCAAAGAAAATGAAGGCACAACATACCCAAACTTATGGGATACATTGAAAGCAGTGCTAAGAGGAAAGTTTATAGCACTATGTGCCTTCAAAAAGAAACTGGAGAATTCCCATACTAGCCACCTAAAAGCATACCTGAAAGAGCTAGAACAAAAAGAAGCAAACCCTCCCAAAAGGAGCAGAGAAGAGGAAATCATTAAAGTCAGGGCTGAAATCAACAACTTAGAAACAAAAAGAACAATACAAAGAATCAACAAAACCAAGAATTGGTTCTTTGAGAAAATCAACAAAACAGACAAGCCTTTAGCTAAGCTAACTAAAAGGTAGAGGGAAATACCCAAATCAACAAAATCAGAAATGAAAAGGGGGAAATAACAACAGACATTGAGGAAATCCAAAGAATCGTTAGGTCCTACTTCAAAAACTTGTACTCCAGAAAATTGGACAATCTAAATGAAATGGACAATTTTCTTCATAGATTCCACCTACCAAGTTTAAATCAAGAACAGGTAAACAAATTAAACAGTCCTATAACCCTTAAGGAAATAGAAGAAGTCATTGGAAGTCTTCCAACCAAAAAAAGCGCAGGCCCAGATGGTTTCAGCACAGAATTCTACCAGACATTCAAAGAAGAGTTAACACTAATATTCTCAAACTCTTCCACAACATAGAAACAGAAGGAATACTGCCAAACACATTCTATGAGGCCACAGTCACCCTGATACCTAAACCTCACAAAGACCCAACAGAGAAAGAAAATTTCAGACCAATTTCCCTTATGAACATGGATGCAAAGATACTTAATAAAATACTTGCAAACCGGATCCAAGATTACATCAAAATTGTCATACACCATGATCAAGTAGGCTTCATCCCAGGGATGCAGGGGTGGTTCAACATTAGAAAATTCATCAATGTAATCCACTACATAAACAAGCTGAAAGAAAAGAACCACATGATCATCTCTTTGGATGCTGCAAAAGCTTTCGACAAAATACAGCACCCCCTCATGTTAAAAGTGTTAGAGAGATCAGACATATAAGGACCATATTTAAACATAATAAAGGCAATTTACACCAAGCCAATAGCCAACATCAAACTAAATGGAGAGAAACTTAAAACATTTCTTCTGAAATCAGGGACAAAGAAAGGCTGCCCACTCTCTCCATATCTCATCAACATAGTACTTGAAGTTTTAGCTAGAGTAATAAGACAACTAAAGGAGATCAAGGGGATACAAATTGGAAAGGAAGAAGTCAAAGAAACCCTATTTGCAGATGATATGGTGGTATACATAAGTGACCCCAAAAATTCCACCAGAGAACTCCTACAGCTGATAAACTCCTTTAGCAAGGTTGTTGGATACAAAATCAATTCAAAAAAATCAGTAGCCCTTCTTTACACAAAAGATAAATGGGCTGAGAAAGAAATAAGGGAATCAACACCCTTCACAATAGCCACAAATAATATAAAATACCTGGGGGTAACTCTAACCAAGCAAGTGAAAGACCTGTATGATAAAACTTCAAGTCCCTGAAGAAAGAAATTGAAGAAGATATCAGAAGATGGAAAGATCTCCCTTGCTCATGGATAGGTACGATTAATATAATAAAAATGGCCATCTTACCAAAAGCAATATACAGATTCAATGTGATTCCTATCAAAATACCAACTCAATTTTTACAGATCTGGAAAAATTTGTCAACTTCATATGGACTAATAAAAGACCCAGAATAGCTAAATCAATCATGTACAATAGCAGAACATCTGGAGGTATCACCATCCCGGATTTCAAGCTGTACTACAGGGCAGTAGTAATAAAAACAGCATGGTATAGAAACAGACCAGTTGACCAATGGAATCGAATTGAAGACCAAGAAATAAACCCACACTCATTTATAGTCACTTAATTTTTGACAAAGAAGCCAAAAACATACAATGGAAAAGGAAAGCATCTTCAATAAACGGTGTTGGTCTAACTGGATGTCAACATGTAGAAGAATGCAAATAGATCCATACTTATCACCCTGTACAAAACTTAAGTCTAAGCGGATCAAGGACCTCAACATAAATCTGGACACACTAACATTAATAGAAGAGAAAGTGAGGAAAAGCCTTGAACTCATTGGCACTGGTAGCAACTTCCTGAATAGAACACCAATAGCTCACACACTAAAACAAACAATCAATAAATGGGACCTTATAAAATTGAAAAGCTTCTGTAAGGCAAAGGACACTGTTTTTAGAACAAAGCGGCAGCCTATAGACTGGGAAAGGATCTTCACCAACCCAACATCTGACAGAGGGCTAATATCCAAAATATATAAAGAACTGAAGAAATTAAACCCCTCAAAATCAAATAACCCCATCAATAAATGGGGTACAGAGCTAAACCAAGAATTCACAGAAGAGGAAATCTCATGGCTGAGAGACATTTGAGGAAATGTTCAACATCTTTGGTCATCAGGGAAATGCAACTTAAAACAAATCTGAGATTCCATCTCACACCTGTCAGAATCGCTAAGATCAAAAACTCAAATGATAGCACATGCTGGTGAGGATGTGGAGGAAGGGGAACACTCCCCCATTGCTGGTGGGACTGCAAACTTGTGCAACTACTTTGGAAATCTATCTAGAGGTATCTTAGAAAATTGGGAATAATTCTACCTCAAGAGTCAGCCATACCCCTCTTGGGCATATATCCAAAAGATTCTAAATGAAACCACAAGGACATTGCCTCAACAATGTTTATAGCTGCTTTATTTGTAATAGCCAGAAACTGGAAGCAACACAGATGTCCTTCAACTGAAGAATGGATAAAAACTGTGGTACATTTACACAATGGAATACTACATAGCTATCAGAAATGAGGATATCATGCAATTTGAAACCAAATGGATGAAGCTAGAAAAGCTCATCCTAAGTGAGCTGACACAGTCCCAGAAAGATATGCATGATATGTATTTCCTTATAAATGGATATTAACCATATATCACAGGATAACTATCCTACAACCCACACACCCAAATAGATAGGAACCTAGAATATGTATGCTGAGAAAAATTTTACTCACCAGTGAGTCATGGAATCTGCTGCAGGTTAGTGGAACACCATACCCTAGATGCTGTGCCTTATCAAGCTCCAGTACAAGTGGAAACTCTTGGCCCTTACATTACACAAGATCTGAGGGAGTATGTTATGTTAGGGCCCACCTCATCTGAGGAGAAGGAGAGTACCAAGTAGTGGAACAAGGAGGGAGGTAGGGAAGGAGGAAGGGAGGGAGAGAAGGAGGAAGGGAGAGAAGGAGGGAGGGAGGGAGGGATGGAAGGAGAGGGGAAGGCAGGTACCAGGAGGGAAGGAGGGAAAAAACAATGTTCTAGAAGTAAATAATACTTCTTAAAGAAAAGAATTAATAAGCTTAAGAAATATAATAAAAATACAATGTAAAATTTTCAAACTGTAATTTACCAAAGGTATACTTACCTTACTGGCATGAAAGGAAAATGGCCTTAATTTCAGATTAGAATGTTAGACTGCAGGTGGCCACATAGATTACAGAAACTTCATAGCAACTTAAAAGTTTTTTTTTCTTTTTTAGTATTTGTATAGGATATTTTCATGGTTTGGCATTAAAAAGCAGATAACAGGATTGAAATACTGCAAATAAATTAAAGATTACTGCTGTTTAACTTGTTTTTCTAAACCTCCAAGAGTTGAAAAAATGTGGAGCTAAGGTAAAATACTGAAATGTGTGGTGTTAGCCCATGCCTTTAACTCCATCAGAGACAGGAGGATCACTATAGAGTTAGTTGTTTTATAAATTCTAGAGTTAGAAGGAACAGGGTGGTGATGGTGCACACCCTTAATCCCATCATTTGAGAAGAATGCACCCTTAAATCCAACACACTAAGACAGAAACTGGCAGATCTCAGAGCTCAAGGTCAGAGTGACACAAAAAAAGCTCTACATAGAGAAAAACTTTGATCCAGGAGTGGTGGAGCTTATCTTTAATCCCATCAGTTGGGAACCACATATCTTTGATCCCAATACTTAGAATGCAGAGACAGGCACATAGGATTTGGAAGGATTTATGTTTAAAAGCTACTTACGAAAGGCATGCTGAAATTCAAACAAATTGTCCTTTGAAATCTCAAAATATATACACTAAAGGTTTGTTTAGCTCCAAAATATCAAAATAATTTCTTCTTTAATCCAAATTAAAAGATAATACTTTATATATTGTCAAAAAACCAAGTTTGCTCCAGGAAAAATATTACCTGACCCCCCCCCCCCAAAAAAAAGTAATTATCCCAGAGTTAGAATTAGGGCAGGGGTCTGTTCTTATCTTTCCAGGAGATTTAAAGCTTCCATTCAAGGAATCCAGGGACAACTGGACAATGGAAACCTCAGCAGAAAACAGATCAGACACCAAAGAAGAGAAGTGGCCCAGAAGATCCAGCCTTGCAGACTTCCTCAATAGCTGTTTTCTCAAAAATCTACAACCACAGCCACTCAAAATCGCTAAGATTGTTCAGCTCCATAGATTGCTCCAGCCAGAACTTCAGTAAAGCCCTGAAGATCAGCTTCTGTCTATGAACTTTTTAGGACATTTAAATAGCTGAGCACAAAAGGACTAAGCATCAAATGATTCTATTAACATTTTAAACCAATTTTTCCATTCTTATTTGGGCCCCAAACAGGTTTACTACATCCCAAATCAGCAGGAAGTCATTTTAAGGGAGCAACGTCCCATCCCCAGAAGGTGGGGAGGGTGTCCCCCACCCTGGCCATTTGATGGATAAAAGAAAATCTTGTTATTTAGGGGAATATACTACAAGCTGTTAAATGCTCTTGTTAAATGGGTTTTGGAGGTTAGACCCAGGGACTTCTCTCTTTTTCTTTTCTGTATCCTTCTTTCTCTCCTATGTAAGAGTGAACAGACCTGAGAAAAAAATGGGACATAGACATAGTATAGTAAAGGTCAAGAAGAAAGGACAGATTATTGAGTATGCCCTTATACCTTGTATATTGATACAAAATTAATATTAAATTTGGCTAAATTGGTTTTGATCTTTGTATATTAATGCAAAATTAAGATTGTATTGGGCTACATAGGTATTGATCTTTGTATATTGATACAAAATTGAGATTATATTTGGCCACATTGGTATTGATCTTTGTATATTGATACAAAATTAAGGGTCATGCTTTTTAAAGGTGTTGTACTTAGTAATGCTTAAAAATGAAATGTGAAGTTTTGGCCTATTGCTACCAACCGTCATAAACTGTTTAGGATAATTAAGAAATGCAAACTGATAGTTAGGCAAGCATGTCATTTTGTTAGGTACTATGACAGTCTATCACAGTTATTTTCTTTTCTTTTTATAAATAAATTTATTTATTTGTTTCTTCAGGTTACATCTCCATAATATTGTCCTCTTTTCCCCCTTCCCAGCCCTGCCCTCCCACCCTCTACCCCCAACTCTTCCATCCCACTCCTCTGGAGTGCTGTGTCCCTACTTAACAGTCCCTCACCCCAGTTCAGAAGGCATATGAGGGCCAAGAGCCTCCTCATACACTGGGGGCCTACAAGTCAGTGCCACCAGGGAAAAGTATGTCATTGCCAGGGAGAGAAAACTAAAAAACAAACAAACAAACCACAAGAAAAAAAATTCTATGTCCATGTTCCCTTTGGTGCATTGGTGGTAGTATAAATATCCTGTACTATATAGCTAAAATCCAACTATAAGTGAATAGATGCCATGTGCATCCTTCTTAGTCTGGGTTAGCTAACTCAGGATGAGCTTCTCTAGTTCCATCCATTTGGTTGCACATTGCATAATTTCATTGTTTCTGATAGCTGAGTAATATTCCATTGTGTAGATGTACCACAGTTTTTTAATCCATTCTTCGGTTGAGGGACATCTAGGGTGTTTCCAGTTTCTAGCTATTACAAATAAGGCTGCTGTGAACATAGATGAGGGAACTTCCTTATGATTACGTGACGAGTCATTTGGGTGTATACCCAGAAGTGGTATGGCTGGATCCTGAGGCAAAGCTATTCCAAGTTTTCTAAGATATTGCCATAGTGACCTCCATAGTGGTTGCACAAGCCTGCACTCCCACCAACAATTGAAGAGGGTTCCCCTTTCTCCACACCCTCGCCAGCGTGTGCTGTCATTTTAGCTTTTGATCTTAGCCATTCTGACAGGTGTGAGATGGAATCTCAGAGTTGTCCTGAGTTGCATTTCTGTGATTATTAATGATTTTGGGCATTTTCAAGTGTCTCTCGGCCATTAGGGATTCCTCTTTTGTGAATTCTCTATTAAGCTCCAATTTTTGATTGGATTATTTGGTTTCTTGACATTTAATTTCTTGAGTTCTTTGTGACAGCTCATATTAATGAATTAACAGCTAAACTATGTGAACTGGAAAAAAAAAAGGAGCAAACACTCCCAAGAGGAGCCGAAGGCAGGAAATCATCAAACTTAGGGCTGAAATCATCAACTTAGAAACAAAAAGAACTATACAAAGAATCAATGAAACCAAGAGTTGGTTCTTCGAGAAAAATCAATAAAATAGACAGACCCTTAGCCAAATTAACTAAAAGGCAGAGGGAAAAACCCCAAATCAACAGAGTTATTTTCTAAACTAATCAGAAATAAAGTTGCTAAGTGACAAGCAACATTTGCTTATCTAAATATAAGAGATAGATAGGGCGTCTTCAAAAACCTCAAGAGATCTGCAGAACATGGCATTCAAAGATGTTTTCTTAACTTTAGATTTTTTTGATATTGAGATATGTCAGCTCTTGACAGCACCCCTATTCTACTCCAAATAGAATATGAGCATCAAATAATCTCCAGTGGGAGATGATTGAATTAGTGGCAAGCCTATCTCTTGGCAAGAAAAACCCCTTGCTTCAACTCTAGACAGAATGCTGTCCAAAAAGGACAAAACATGGAAGCAGTTAAGTCGATAGCCTAACTCTGCCAAGACAGGGCAGGCAAGTCCTTCATAATTCCTGCTCTACAATCAATGTCTGTCAGAGAAATGGGGCCAAATGACTGAAGATTGATGCTGTAATGTATGGAAAGAAAATGGCAACTTTCCAGGCCCACGGGTATGTCATTTGTTAGTTTTGGAAGCTGCGGGCCCTGCACTTCCTATATAACCAGATATATTTATCCCTCTCAGGTCTCTGAGGTGGTTGAAGAATAGATAGCTAGAGTCCCATAGTTAAATTTTGAGTTGTTTATGAATCAAGAGGGTGTTCCTGATCTAAGAAGATGTTTTTAAAATTGTGATGCAAGTTAGTATGAAAGCTGAGTTAAATATAGAACTTTAAACTCATGGAGATGGTTAGATAGTAGAATGTTAAAGTCATGTGCCAAATACATATGGACTGGACATTGGGAATGTATGCTAAGCCATATAAATCTTATAATTGTGGTGTATTTATTTCTGTTGTTTTCTATTGTATTTATTGTTATAAGAGAAAGAACCATTTGCTGGACTGAAAGGGGGAGCCATTGGGGGAAAAAGATATACCTTAAACTCAAAAAAAGGGAAGAGGATGGGGGGGTTGAGGAGGAAGATGATGGGAGGGTGGGACAGGAGGGGGGAGTAGAGAGGGGATTGTGATTGAGATGTAAATTGAAGAAATAAAAAATAAATTATAAAAAAGAAATTAAAGAAATATTTCTGAATTTTACTAGGAGCTAGTATTGCTCTAATATTGCAACCATATAAAGACACAACAACAACACAACAATGTGAGGAACAGCAGATAAATATGCATGATGAACATAGTTGAAAAAATTCTCATCAGAATACTTGGAAACAGAATATAGGAACACATCAAAAATATGATTTATAGGACTAGAGAGAAAGCATTTGCTGCTCTTTCAAGAACCATGTTTGATGCCTATCCAACACATGGATGATCAAAACCGACTGTAAATCCATTTCCATGATAAGTTTTTTTTCTGGACTCCATAAGCACCAAGCACACAAATGGTACCCAGACATACATGTAGACAAAAGTAAAAACCATCCTCACATATGGAACAAAGAATGAAATAAAAAAAGATTACACAATCATCATAGTCAACCTCACTTTTTTCTAATTTTTCAGGGATGATTGAAAATGTGCAAGTTGATAATTGTAAAACAATCATATGTGCTTAAAACTTTGCCAACTTGACACAAACTAGGTTATCTGGAAAGAGGGAAATGCAATTGAATATTCTAAGACAAATAATATAATCAGTAAAATACATTGTTTGATCTAATACAGCATCAGTACACTTTAATCCTTACTTAGATGGATAAATTGTTTTTATTACAAAGCCATACTTATAATCTTCAAAAAGTAAATGAACATAAATAATTTTATTGGGGTTCACTTGGCTTCTCAGCACTTTAAACATTATTCTGTCTCTATATTAATCAGTGTCCACTTCTTAAATCTTCTTTCTCTAAGTTTGAGAATATCACAAATATAAGATTACAATCATGGGTATTTAAAGAGAGTTGGGATCTGGACAGCATGACTGTTTTGCAAACTAATAATAGTATATTCATTCTTAGTTAATTGTCATTTGACTCTCCAAGATATTTGCTTTTGATCAGGTTTATTTGTATAAATTCCTTCCCATGGAAAAGGTTTCAAATACAATCTGAATGTGACAGGAGAAGCCATGCCATTATTGCAACAGTAATTATATTTTGGTTTGTAGGTTATTCATTGCATGCAAATTTCAGTGATAGGTAAGACCCTGATGTCTTTGCTTTCCCAGCGGCCTACAGAAAAACTTCCAATACTATGAATGCACGCCATCTCAGATGTATCTCTGTCACTTTGAAACTGGTCTTTCTGTCTTGGGGTCAAAGTATGTTGTGTCTAGACAAATGGACCATATGTTTTATTCATGGTGGAAAACTAAAAACAATGGAAATGGCCAGTGCTGTTTTGAAGGCTTCCCTGGTTTTCCTGACCTATAAACTACAGGGAGATAGTACAAATTATTACAAATGCATATGTTAGAAGTCTGTCATATATTAATGAATGAATTAGGCACAAATTATTGAATTAAACAGTGAATTTGTGCACATGGTCTTTTGGGAGATTATATTTTAAAATATACATAAATGTTAATAACTGCATGGCAAAATTTCATTCCCATTATTGAGACAACATAGAAAATATCATCAGGCATCATTAGCGACTTTTACTATGATATTATGCTCATTAAATTAAGAAAGAATATGGAATGAAAAACTGCTATACTATGTGTAGCTTATTACTTTTGTCCCATCTTTTCTTAATTTTTTTTCAACTCAGTTAGCAGTTTGGTAGACATCTGTGCTAAGTAAAATGATGACATTGCAGTTTTTCAAGGGGTAAGTTAAAAGTTTGGAGAATGTAGTATTTATAGAGATTTATATTCAAATGTAGTTTACTAATCTATTATTAACAGAGAAAAGCTGGTAAGGTTGGTAAACAAACACTGTTCTGCTTCATGGAAGACATAATAGAATGGGCTGAATAACACTCCCGTATGAAGGTTTATTCGTATTTGTGTTCTACTTGAATAACTCACAACTTTCTGCTGGCTGATTACTAGGTTTTATGTTCTTCAAAGTATATTAAGCCTGTATATAAGTTGGTAGACTGGTGAAATATTGAATATAAGTAAATTTCCTAATTTTAAGGTTATTCAGTGAGATCAGTCTCAATTACTTGAAGTATTTAGTACAGATTTCTGGATATTAGGATTTTCCTTTGGAATCTATGTAGTTGTTTATGAATCTTTTCATGGCATTTTTCGTATCTTTATTTCTCAGTGTATAAATGGCTGGGTTTAGGAGAGGTATAAAAACAGAATAAAATACAGCAAGAAATTTGTCCAACCAGGTGATTTTAAGGGGCCAAATATAGATGAAGATGCAGGGCACAAAGAAGATCATCACCACTGTGATGTGGGCAGAGCATGTGGACAGTGCCTTTGATGCACCAGCTTTAGAGCTCTGGCATATAGTGATAAGGATATGTGTGTAGGATATGAGCAACAGAAGAAAACAGGTTACACCCACGACCTCACAGTCAGCATTCATTAATATATCCAAGTCATGGGAATCCAAACAGGCTAGCTTGATTATCAGTGGCATGTGACAGAAAAAACTATCAATCTCCTTGGGGCCACAAAAAGGCAGCTCCACAATCACTACCAGGTGACTCATGGTACGTACAAAGCCAATGGTCCAGGAAGTCAACACCAACCCTGTACATCTTCTCAGGCTCACGATGGTGAAGTAATGGAGTAGTTCGCAGATGGCCACATAGTGGTCATAAGCCATTGCCACCAACAGAATCAACTCTCCTGCAGCTGTGCAATGGATCAAGAAAACCTGGAACATGCAACCTGAAAAGGAAATGGTTTTGTTTTCTCTCAGGAAATCTGCAGTCATTTTAGGAGTAGTATTTGAGGAAAGCCACATATCAACAAAGGACAGGTTGGCCAACAAGAAGTACATGGGGGAATGGAGATTGGGTTCAGTGGTTATTAAGATCATGATGACAACATTTCCAGACACAATGAGGAGATAAAGCATCAAAAAGATTATGAAGAGTAAGGCTTGAATATTCTGTGAGTGGGCAAGTCCCAAAAGGACAAACTCAGATACCATGGACTGATTCCCTCCATCCATGTTACTCATGTGTCCTCAGAAACAAACTGGAGGGAAAGAAAAATAAATTAGAGATGTGGAAAATTTGTTAAATAGTTTAATTTGACATTCCCATTAAAAGTTAACATCTACACCTGAACTAGAAAAGCACAAACAGAAAGACAAGTCTTTGCCAGCTTTGAGAAACTTAATGCTGCCCAAAATGAAAGCTCACGAGCCAAGAGCAACTGTGGAAGAAGAGAAGCATCAGTTGTGACTGTTGTGCACACGGTCTATCAGGAAATTCCTCTTGTGGGTGTGCAGGGAGACAGTGAGACAGCAACTGGAAAGCCTAAAAATATGTATAAATTCACCAGTAAGTTTCTGACCGTAGTCTAATAAGTAATCATCTGAATGTGTCATCAGCAATCATGAAAATTCAAAACTGAATGAGGGTTATATTTTTGACCTGATAGGAATTATACTTAATTTCAGTTTAAAAGTTAAAGTAGGATCTTGCCATTTTTAAAAAACAGCATGTATAACAACCTCATTGATCATCAGTAATTTCTGTGACATCATTGAATTACAATATTTGCTTAAACTATAAAGTAGTTATTCCAACCTTGGCAGGGGTGTGATGTACAGAATGCTGTATTAAAAATGCAAGGTTTGAGATTGACATGTAAAAAACAGAATCATAATGTCTTATTAATAAAATTTTATGATGGGATTCACTTATTCAGCTAAACTGATTATTTGGTAAGATTGCAAATACATCTGGGAGTGGAAACTAAAGAAGAAGGCAACACACGTTCAAACCTGAGGCCTGAAAGTTACATTAAGTTTGGTGTTATCAGGCGAAAATAATGATTTTGAATTTTATCAACTAATCTTTAGAATACTATGCTGAAATATTTTAGTTTCCTGACAGGAACAATGTATTATCCATCTTCTATATATCATTTGTTTTCTCATTATGTCACTTACCTATTGATCATCTATGTTTCCTTGAAAAAGAAAAAATACATAGACATATAAGAAATGGGTGCCTTTGATTGTCAACATTGAATGAATATGACTGTTGAAACTTATAGTGAACAGCAGTTATTCACCACAAAGCATGGGCAGAGTTCTTATATCAATCTGTACTAGAATATACTCAAACTGGGTGGTGGGAAAACACTGTCCATTTCTTCCATCTTCAGTAATTTTCCTTGTGATTTTCAATTTTTAGGTCCTATTCTTTTACTTTCTAAAATATCTTCAGTGAAGGAAGAGAGCAGGTGAATACTGAAAACTCTCTCATTATCACCAGAGTTATATTCACCTTCCCTTTTTGTGAGGACTTCAAAGAGAAAGGATGCAACGAATGTTCTAAAAACATTAGGTAACACATCCACTTTCTATAGAAGCATGATAGTAGATAAGAGTCATGTACACTACAAATAAATATATGTACTTTCTAGAGATTATCAGGACTTCTAAGGAGAACACACTAATATTACACCAAACAGGTCTATGAAGCTTGAAAATTTTGATAATCTGAATTTTACTTCTAAATTAGTTTCTTGTCATGCTGAAATTTTAAGAAGAGCTTTTAAAAACTCATTGTGTATCTTCTAGAACAATTTATTTAGATAATGGAAATTGAGTATTTCATTGTTTAAGATAGAAATTTTCTTCAAATTGACCAACCCACACCCAGAAAGATACACACGTCAGGTATTCACTTATAAATGGATTTTAGACATATAGTACAGGATAGCTGTCCTACAATCAACAGACCCAAAGGAACAGAAATATGATCTTTGTTACCTGTTAGTGGAACACTTCACCCTAGTGGAACTGCCATGTAGACTTCCTGTGCAAGAGGAAGGTCTTAGCCCTCATGTGTCTGATGGACTGATGGGGGTTGATATATGCAGGCGTGCCACATGGGAGAAATAGGATAGATAGGAGCAGGTGGAGGGAGTGGGATTGTGATGGAGATGTATATTGAATAAATAAATAAATAGATAGATAAGAAAAAGAAAACAATTAGACAATAAAAATGTAACGGTTTTAAAATTAAGTTTTATATTGTTATTATTCATAATCATGGAGGAATAGTCATGTTAACCTATTATTTTTAACCCAATTTGCTATCATTATTTTAGTAAGCATGTTTTTTCAATAAATACATCTTATTTATATCTGTGTAGCAGTTAATAATATGTATGTTATTCTCTTAGAAGTATTTGTTTACATTTCTTCACCTACAAATTAACACAAGGAAGTCAATACTATATTGAGAAGGTGTAAAGAAAACATAGAAACCAGCAAGATTTTCTAAATTTTTTAGTAAAAATGATCCCTAAGAATTGTTTCCTTTCTGTATAATTTCATGTGTGTCTTAATATTATTTGTACCGTTTTAGGCATAGAATTTATGGCTCCGTTGAACACTTGTTTCAGATTGTGTATACGTAAAGATAAAAAATCACTTTTCTTTAAAATACTTGGTACATTTATAAAACGGAATTCTACTCAGCTATTAGAAATATAGATATCACTTATAGTAAGATTTTAGCTATATAGTTGAGGATATCGATACTACAACCAACACACCAATGGGAACATGGACATAGACTTTTTATTTTTATTTTTTATTCTTTTTTATCTGGTTGTCTGCTTATTTGTTTGATTGTTTTTTAATTCTCTCTCCCTGGCAATGAGACACTTCTCACTAGTGGTACTGCCTCGTAGACCCCCAAATTATGAGGAGGCTCTTGGCCCTCATATGACCTCTGAACTGGGGTGAGGGACTATTCTATAGGGACACTCCACTCCAGAGAAATGGGATGGAAGGGTCAGGGGGTAAAGAAAAAAATGAAATGTGAAATTTTGGCCTTTTGCTACTAATTGTCATAAACTGTTTAGGATAATTAAGAAATGCAGACTAAGCCGGGCGGTGGTGGCGCACGCCTTTAATCCCAGCACTTGGGAGGCAGAGGCAGGCGGATCTTTGTGAGTTCGAGGCCAGCCTGGTCTACAAAGTGAGTCCAGGACAGCCAGGGTTACACAGAGAAACCCTGTCTCGAAAAAACCAAAAAAAAAAAAAAAAAAAAAGAAATGCAGACTAATAGTCATGCAAACCTGTCATTTTTTTAGGTACTATGATAGTCTATTATAGTTATTTTCTAAGCTAATCAGAAATCAAGTTGCGAAGAGACAAGCAATATTTGCTTATCCTAATATAAGAGATAGATAGAGCTTCTTCAAAAACTTCAAGAGATCTGTAGAATACGGCATTCAAAAATGTTTTCTTAACTTTAGATTTTTTTTGATATCGAGACATATCAGCTCCTGACAGCACCCCCTATTTTACTCCAAGTAGAAGATGAGCATCGAAGAATCTCCAGTGGGAGTTGATTGAATTAGTGGCAAGCCTATCTCTTGGCAGGAAAAGCCCCTTGCTCCAACTGTAGATAGAATGCTGTCCAAAAAGGACAAAACTTGGAAGCAGGTACGTCAACAGACTAGCTCTGCCAAGACAGGGTAGGCAAATCCTTCATAATTCCTGCTCTACAATCAATGTCTGTCAGAGAAACGGGGCCAAACGGCTGAAGATCAATGCTGTAATGTATGGAGAGAAAATGGGAACTGTCCAGGCAGCCACTGGTATGTTATTTCTTAGTTTTGGAAGCTGCGGGCCCTGCACTTCCTATATAATCAGATATATTTATCTCTCTGAGGTCTCTGAGAGGGATAAATATATCTGATTGAAGAATAGATAGCTAGAGTCTCATAGTTAAATTTTGAGTTGCTTAGGAATCAAGATGGTGTTCTGGATCTAAGAAGATGTTTTTAAAATTGTGATGCAAGTTAGTATGAAAACTGAGTTTGATATAGAACTTTAAACTCATGGAGATTTTAGATAGTAGAATATTAAAGTCAGGTGCCAAATACATATGGACTGGACATTGGGAATGCATGCTAAGCCATATAACTCTCATAATTGTGGCCTAATTACCTCTGTTGTTTTGTATTGTATTTATTATTATAAGAGAAAGAGCCATGTGTTGGACTGAAAGGGGGAGCTGTTGGGGGGAAAAAGATATACCTTAAACTTAAAAAAAAAGGAAAGGGATGGGTGGGTTAAGGCGGAAGAGGGTGGGAGTGTGGGACTGGAGGGGAGAGTAGGGAGAGGATTGTGATTGAGATGTAACTTGAAGAATTAAAAAATAAAGTAAAAAAAGAAATATAGATATCAAGAAATTTGCAGGCAAATGGTTGGAACCAGAAAAGGTCATCCTGAGTGACGTTACACAGACCCAGAGAAACACACATGGTATGTACACTCATAAGCGAATATTATCCGTTAATGACAGGATGGAGGGCTCAAGGGATGATGCTTGAATCCCTCTAAGTAGGAGAAATAAAACAGACATTGAAAGTGGATGGAGAGCAGGAACAGCACAGGAACCTAGCATAACTGCCATTTGAGAGACTTTATCCAGCAGATATTGGAAATGTGCAGAGACCCTAAGACAAACATTAGACAAAACTCAGCAAGCCTTGTAGAAGAGCTAAGGGAAGGTTTGAGGGAGCTGGAGGAGTCAAGGACACCACAAGAAGACCTACATAGCCAATATACTCGGACAGAGGGGAGGTTCATAGAGACTGAATCATCAACCAAAGAATTTGCATTTCAGAAATCAAATCAAGTAGTCTAGTCATAGGCCCACTACATATAAGAAACTGATGGACTGCTTAGTCCTCAAGTGGATCTCTTAACAATTGGAGTGGAGACTATTTCAGACTTGGTCTCTATTGCCTCCCTTTGTACCCCATTTTTGTAGCAGACCTGCCTTGTCTTGCCTCAGTGGAATAGGAGGCACTTATTCCTGATGCAATTTGGTGTGCCAGAGTGGGTAGGTAGAGGGCTGGAGGGTGGTAACAGGGGAAGAGGGTGGGAGGGTAGAACTGGCAGAGGGGAGGGAGGGGTTGCAATTGGAATGTACAATAAAAAATACATTTTAAAAAGTAAAAAAAGGGACCTTGATACTTAAAATTTCTCTAAGTTGCCATAAATGTATGCAGTAACTGTGAGATAAGTAGATGCAAAAGATAAATTAGTTATACTGACTCTTGTTCAGAAAGTTGACAAACATTTCCCCCTTCCTTTTCTTTCTCAATACTGCTATAAATAATTTAGAGGCCCTAGAATCAGTGGAATGTTCTATTATTACATCTGGGATTCTTGCTTTAACTTGATGACTATTCTCATAGAAAGTACTTACTTTGGCTTTTAGATGAATAATATTAAAGCAATCAATGAAGAACAAAACACTGAATTATCCTTCAAAAGCATTTAAACCAAGCATTTACTTGTTTCTCAGATTAAAGATTTTACCAGTTAAACCATTTTGTTATAAGAGGTGTAAACTCTGTAATAGTGTCAATATTTGTATTTTGTAAGCATTTGTGGATAAAGTCAGAATTATATACATGAATAGATATTAAGTAGTAGATCCTGAGGACTTTGTGTTGTACTGTACTTGCTCTTGAGGTCTTGTTTGCTGGTAGACTACTTGATTTGATTTCTGAAATGAACAAGAGTTATACCTCTTCCCACTTGCTTCCCTCTATTTCTGAGCTGAATATTGCCTGATCTACTGTGACTGTATAATTAAATAACATTGTTCATGATTAATACAAAGGGAATTCCTGTATAATGTTAGCTGGATGCTACTCATCACTGGATAAACAATGATGGTCTTCAGATGCAGACATTTGCACATCAAGGGTTTGTTTTGGTGGTGCGTGCATTGATGTTAATCCATAGAAAATTCTGGCTGCTTAAAAGATAGAGAAATCATTTAATTGGCTTCTAAAAATAACAGTAGATAAAGAAAACATGCTCAAGTCCATACATAATGGCATTGGTAGAAGAAATACCTAGAAATATTTCAAGAAGTATATTAGAATATCAGAGACATGAGATAACTTGCCATATTCATATTTTTCTTATTGGTTGTATTTTCTTCCATCTGATGTGTGCTTGTGAAGACATCTATTTCATGTAGACATAGTCTCTTGGAAACATCTTCTAAGGCTGACCTATATTCTCCATCTGAAATAGTCCCATGGGTGAATTGATTTGTTTTGTTTTCTGAACAAAATGAGAATCCTAGAAAAAAAACTACCTTGGACATCTCTCAGGGATTTCTGTGTTAAGAATGGTACAAAGTGCTGATTATCTATGAAATTGTAGAGACATTCTTACTAGTAATCCCAGAATTAAGCAAATCAGTCTATTTTTCAAAATCATTCACTTGGCCAATAAAAACCAAGGAGAAGTTTTCCTGATATCCTGGCATGATGTCTATTTCTTCTTGGCAATTAAAATAGTTTTATATTTACAAGAGGCCATATGCTGGACAGTGTGAGATATGACTGGAACAAAAGCCATGCTGTGAATATAGTTCCTTAGTGCATGAAAAGGTTGTGTCATATTGGCAGGCTGTCTTGGTTACTTGATTGATGCATTTCAGTTTGATAGATGACTCTATATTAAGGTAGAAGGTATAAATTTAATGTCAAGTTATTAATACTCCACTGACTTTTTAAATTTTGTTTTTTCTTATTTTGTAGGCATTAGTTATATGTGTGTATATGTGTCTTTGTACATTTATGGAACAACTTAATGAAGTTGTTTCTCTCCTTCAATAAATGCTGGTGAATATGTGTGCAAAGTAGAAACCTCATTCACTTTTAGTGACATTGTAAGCTGGTCATTCAATCTGGAAATCAATGGAGAATTTTTAAAAGGTATAGTTAAATGTATCATATGATCAAGCTTTACTACTCCTTTGCATGTCATCGAAGGACTCAACATCCTACTCTAACAATACTTGCTCAGCAATCTTCATTGTTGCCTTGTTCATAAAAGGTAGGAAATGGACAAGCTAAATGTCCTTCAAGTGAGGGGTGGATAATCACAATGTGGTACATTTGGACTATGGGATACTATTTGGTGTAAAGAAAAATAAATTATAAAATTTTCAGGTGGGTGGTTGGAATTAGTAAAGATCATATTATGAGAGATATCTCAGATGCAAAAAAGACAAAACAGGTGTCCTCTTTCATCAGAAATCTGAACTTCAAATCTTCAGATGGGTGTATATAACCTGGCATAGTAGCAAAACAAACAAACAAACAAACAAACAAACAAACAAACAAACTAACTAACTAACTAAAAAGGGATCTTGGAGGGGAGAAATAGAAATGGGAATAAGAGGGTACATATTTTTGATGGTGGAAATGTGAAAAATGGAGGACTTTATTTGGGGAGATGAGAAACTGGTCAATATACGAGAGGATGAAAAAAACCAACACTAGGATATTTGAAAATGCCATGAATAGACTTGAGAAAAAATGGGACAAAGATATAGTATAGGAAAGATCAAGAAAAAAGCACAGATTATTGAATATGACCTTATACCTTTGTATATTGATACAAAATTAATATTATATTTGGCTAAATTGATATTGATCATTGTATATTAATGCAAAATTAAGATTGTATTGGGCCACATAGGTATTGATCTTTGTATATTGATACAAAATTAAGATTATATTTGGCCACAATGATATTGACCCTTGTATATTGATGCAAAATTAAGATTGTATTGGGCTACATAGGTATTGATCTTTGTATATTGATACAAAATTAAGAGTATATTTGGCCACATTGGTATTGATCTTTGTATATTGATACAAAATTAAGGATAACACTTCTTAAAGATATTCTACCTAGTAATGCTTAAAAATGAAATGTGAAATTTTGGCCTTTTCATACCAACCGTCATAAATTGTTTAGGATAATTAAGAAATGCAAACTCATAGTCATGCAAGCGTGTCATTTTGTTAGTTACTATGACAGCCTATCACAGTTATTTTCTAAGCTACTCAGAAATAAAGTTGTTAAGAGACAAGAAACATTTGCTTATCTAAAAAAGAGATAGATAGGGTGTCTTCAAAAACCTCAAGAGATCTGCAGAATATGGCATTCAAAGATGTTTTCTTAACTTAAGATTTTTTTTGATATTGAGACATGTCAGCTCCTGACAGCACCCTCTATTCTACTCCAAGTAGAAGATGAGCATCGAAGAATCTCCAGTGTGAAATGGTTGAATTAGTGGCAAGCCTATCTCTTGACAGGAAAAGCCGCTTGCTCCAACTGTGACAGAATGCTGTCCAAAAAGGACAAAACTTGGAAGCAGGTAAGTTGACAGCCTAGCTCTGCCAAGACAGGGTAGGCAAGTCTTTCATAATTCCTGCTCTACAATCAATGTCTGTCAGAGAAATGGGGCCAAACGGCTGAAGATCGATGCTGTAATGTATGGGGAGAAAATGGGAACTGGCAGCCACTGGTATGTCATTTCTTAGTTATGGAAGCTGCAGGCCCTGCACGTCCTATATAATCAGACATATTTATCCCTTTCAGGTCTCTGAGGTGGTTGAAGAATAGATAGCTAGAGTCTCGTAATTAAATTTTGAGTTGTTTAGGAATCAAGATGGTGTTCTGGATCTAAGAAGATGTTTTTAAAATTGTGATGCAAGTTAGTATGAAAGCTGAGTTAGATATAGAACTTTAAACTCATGGAGATGGTTAGATAGTAGAATGTTAAAGTCAGGGGCCAAATACATATAGACTGGACATTAGGAATGCATGCTAAGCCATATAACTCTCATAATTGTGGCCTATTTATTTCTGTTGTTTTTCACTATATTTATTGTTATAGGAGAAAAAACCATTTGTTGGATTGAAAGGGGGCGCTGTTGGGGGGAAAAAGATATACCTTAAACTAAAAAAAATAGTGTAGAGGATGGGGGCGTTGAGGGGAATGAGGGTGGAAGGGTGGGACAGGAGGCGGGAGTAGGGAAGGGATTGTGATTGAGCTGTAACTTTAAGAAATAAAAAATAAATTATAGAAAAGAAAATGCCATAAATAATTCATATTGTTTAGGTACCAAAAATTACATATAATTTTCATGGAAGTTTTGATTTCTTTAGAAACACAGTTGTGTTCAATGAATGTGTTATTAAGATCTGAAGTATGGAATATGGGGGTGTTTGTCCACCGCTGAAAAACAGACCCTTGAGAGGTGTATACAAAACATCCAGATGGAAGAACAATTGATGTTCTGTCAACTGGAAACTGTCACATGTAAAGAATATCATTTGATGGACAGACTCCTTGGAGAGTGCATGATCTTCTTTAACAGTTAGTACATCTTGCAGAGGGCATGAGGGCCAATTAGAAAACATTCTTGTGTGGATTTTTGTGAAAGTATAAATAACAAACCCCAGAAACACAGGGTGATTTTGCTTGGCTTCACTTCTTTTTTTTTTTAACTTTTTTTATTACTTCAAGTTACATCTCTATCACAGTCTCCTCCCTCCACCCCTCCCAACCTCTCCCCCTTCTCCCAGAACTCGTAATTCTTTTTTAATAATTAGGCCACAATTAAGAAAATTATAAGGTATAACATATATTCCCAATGTCCAGTCCATATGTATTTGGCAACTGATATTAATATTCTATTATCCATTTATCTCTATGAGTTTAAAGTTCTACACCTAATTCATTTTTCATCCTGACTTGCATTACCAACTTAAAAACATCTTCTTAGACCTAGAACATCCTTTTAATTACTTCAAATTTAACTTTGAGACTCTAATTATCTAGTATTCAACCACATCAGAGAGCCAAGAAGGATAAATATATCTGATTATACAGGAAGTGCAGAGCCAACAGCTTCCAAAACTAAGAAATGACGTACAACTGGCTGCCTGGATAGTTCCCAATTTCTCTCCGTACATTAGAGCATCTATCTTCAGCCTCTTTGCCCAGTATCTCTGACAGACGTTAATTGTAAATCAAGAATTATGAAGGACTTGCTTACCCTGTCTTGGCAGAGCTAGGCTGTCGACTTACCTGCTTCCAAGTTTTGTCCTTTTTGGAGAGCATTCTGTCTACAGTTGGAGCAAGGGGATTTTCCTGCCAAGAGATAGGCTTGCCACTAATTCAACCATCTCACACTGGAGATTCTTTGATGCTCATCTTCTACTTGGAGTAGAATAGGGGGTGCTGTCAGGAGCTGACATGTCTCGATATCAAAAGTTGTCATCTGTGCCACTCAATTCAAGGCTTTTACCTAACTGTATCTTCTGTTAGATTGAGTGTATCCAGTTTTATGTTGAGGTCTTTGATCAACTTGGACTTAAGTTTTGTGCAGGGAGATAAATATGAAAGTGTTTATCTTTTAAGTATGGGATATACTTTGGAAAAATATATTTTAACTTCTTTTTAAGATTTTTAGTTCATTCTATTTTATGTGTATGGGCACTTGTATATGCTTGTATATTTCTGCATCATATGTGTGCAGTGCTCACAGAGGTTAGTGTTGGGTACACTGTGTGAAGGTGTGTCTCTGCCCTTCCTCACCTATCTAAGGCAATCTCTTTTTGACTTTAATAAAAAACTGATGACCAATGGCTTGGCAGAAAGTAGAAGGTGGGACTTCCTGGAAGAGAAGAAGGGATGATGGGAAATAGAAGAGCGGATTCAGTCTGTGGAAGTGGAGTTGACGGGTGTGAACATGAGCAGAGAGATAGACTGGGTGATGACATAGGTAGAATTGATCAGGTTAGAGAAGCTTGGAAGTCGCCTAAGTTAAAAGATCAAGCTTTTAAGATATATAAGTGTCTCAATGTTCTTATTTATATATCTGGCAGGCCCATAAAATTCTGGCTACGGGTTAGAAGAGGCCATTATTCCCTGGAAGTGGAGTTACAAATGGTTGTCACTGTGTGGTGGCTAGTAGTTGAACCTTTATCCTCTGAAACAGCAGCAAGTGCTCTGAACCTTTGAGTCATCTCTCCAGCCTTTAACTGTTTTCATTTTGTGTTCCTTTTATTTAATCTATTGTATTAGATTTTAAACACTATATTGAGTAAAAATGTCATAGGAGACTACCTGGTGTCATTCCCGACTTCAAAGAAAAAATTTTCACATTTTCTCAATTTAGTATATTGTTTTCTATAGGTCTACCATATACAACCTATAGAGGTATGTCCTTTGTATTTATGTTTTTCTGACAGCTTTTATCATGAGGGGGTGCTGGATTTTACCACAGGGTACTTCTACTAATTTTGTGATGACTGTAATGATTAATTATTTATTTATACATATATAGGTATATATGATCATATTTCATTGCATACCTGTGTGGAATTCTCAAATAGTTAATTTTGAAAATAAAATTTAATAAAGTATTCTTCTCTCAGGTCATATTCTGAAGATATAACTCTTCACGCTAGTTGGGACAAAATCATCTAAAAATTTCAATGAATATAAAAGGTTTAGTTCTTTTTTTATTAGTAACAATAAATACTATAAGTAAAAATGAGGCAGTCAAATACATCTGAGAGCTATTTAGCAATTGTGCTACAATTACAGTTCAGAGTATATATAAGAATTGGCCACAATTCACACTGAATTATAAAAATAGACTTGGATTTATGACATGTATAATGTCAGAAATAATCTGAACTCAAGGGGGGCATGCAGGTATTTCAGTTAGCATGAGTTACTCTTCTTAGCAAAGAGTTATTATGTTACTATATTGTTCAATGAGATTTAAGAAATGAATTCTGTTGAATAAAATTACTTTCTGCATTACTCAACTATAGAAAAACCTTAAGTTTTTGATAAAAGAATTTAATATATATTTCAAAGTCCTCTTCAACTACTAAAATATGTGAGACAATAATAAATGCATTATGGCAATAATACTTGTGACACAACAGTCTGAACAGTTAGAAATAATAAATATATTTTATTTATTCTACCATTTTGCTTTATTTTTCCCATGTAAAGTGTATAAAATATATATGCAGAGTATTTTTAGCCTTATTTATGTAATTTTTCTTAAGAGTGTATTTCATCTATCTCTTGAGAAAAAAGAAATATATTTTATCTTATTATGATGCATATTATTATGCAAATGATAATTTTAGGAATATTTGAAATGTCAAACATAATATTAAAAATTTACTCACAAAAATTATTATTGTAAGGAAACAATGTTCTTTATTTTAATTTTGTAAATTTGTTTATCATATATTATTAACTATATCAAATATTTATTTTTTGATTAATTTAGTTATTTATTTTACATACCAACTGAAGTTGCCCTTCCTTTTTTCTTCCCAGCCCCACTCTTCCACCCTCATCCCCCATTCCTAATTCCCTAGTTCTCAGAGAAGGGGAAATATCCCCACCCCCACTCACCCACCCTGGCACATCAAGTTACATCAGGACTAAGTGCATCCTCTTCCACTGAGGCCAGGCAAGGCAGAACAGCCAGGGGAAAGGTATCCAAAGGAAGACAACAGAGTCCAAGTCAAAGACAGCCCCCACTCCAATTGTTAGGGGACCCATATGAAGACCAAGTTGTTCATCAGCTACATATGTGTAGGTCCAGTCCATACATGCTCTTTGGTTGGTGGGTCAGTCTCTATGAGTCCCTATGGACACAGGTTAGTTGTTCTATAGATCTTCTTGTGGTGTTCTTGAAAACTCTAGCTCCCTCATTCCTTCCCCCAACTTTTCCACTAGACTCCCTGAGCTGTACCTAATGTTTGGCTATGAGTCTCAGAATCTGTTTCCATCAACTGCTGGATGAAGCTTCCCAGATGACAGTTATGCTAGGCTCTAGTCTTCAAGCATATCAGAGTATATTAATACTGTTAAAGGTTGGATCTCTCCCATGGTGTGGGTATCAAGGTGCTCAATCATTTGTTGGCCATTCCCTCAAACTCTGCTGTGTGTTTGTCCTTGCACATCTTGTGGGCAGGACAAATTTTGGGTTGAAAGTATTGTGGGTGGCTTGGTGTCCCTCTCCCTCTGCTGGAAGTCCTGCCTGGCTATTCAGAATCTATATCCTCCACTGCTAGAAGACTCAGCTAGAGTCATCCCCATATCTTCCCAGGAGCCTCACCTTAGACAGGTGAGGCTTATGCCAGAGATGCCCACCTATCAATTTCTCTTCTCTTTCCCACCCTTTCACTCCTGACCCCTGTTCTCCCCACATCTGATCCCTATCCAAAATTTCTCCCTATGCCTAATCCCACCCAGTTCCCTCTTTCTATTCACATCCAATGACTTTTTATTTCCCCTTCTGAGCATGATTCAAGCATCCTCCCTTGGGCCATCCTTGTTACTGAGCTTCTTTTGGTCTTCATATTGAAGCATGGTTATCCTGTATTATATGGCTAACATACATTATTTGTGGGTATGTACCATGTGAGTCTTTCTGGGTCTCAGTTACCTCACTCAGTATGATATTTTCAAATTCTAATCATTTGCCTGCAAATTTCACGATGCTTGAATTTTTTTTAGCAGTGGAGTAATACTCCATTCAGTAAGTGTACCACATTTTCTCTCTGCATTCTTCATTTAGGGGCATCTAAGTTGTTTCCTGTTTCTGGCTATCCAAATAAAGCTGCTATGAATAGAGTTCAGCAGATGTACTTGTGGTTTGGTGGAAAATATTTTGGGTATATGGTCAGGAATGATATGGGTGGGTCTTGAGGTAGAACTATTCCGAATTTTCTGAGAAACCACTAGATTGATTTCCTAAATGGTTGCACAAATTAGCACTCCCATTGGCAATGGAGGAGTGATCTTTTTGCTTCACATCCTTGCCAGCATGTGCTGTCATTTGAGTTTTTGATCTTATCTTTTCTTGACTATTGTAAAATGGGCTTGCATTTCCCTGATGACTAAGAACACTCAACATTTTTTAAGTGCTTTTTGGCCATTAGAGACTCCTCTGTTGAGAATTACTGGTTTAGCTCTGTACCCCATTTTTTAAATTGTATTATTTGGTGTGTGGGTGTTTAATTTCTTGAGTTTTTTAAAAGCTATATTTTGGATACTCACCCTTTGTCAGATGTAGGGTTAGTGAGGATCTTTTTCCAATACATATGTTGTTATTTTGTCCTATTGATGGTGTACTTTGCATTGCAGAAGCTTTTTAGTTTCTTGAGGTCCCATTTATTGATTGTTGTTCTTGGTGTCTGAGCTGTTGGTGTTCTATTTAAGAAGTTGTCTCCTGTGCCAATGAATTAAAGGCTTTTTCTTTTATTAGATTTGGAGTATCGTGTTTTATGTTGAGTTCTCTGAGGAATTTGGACTTTAGTTTTGTAAAGGATGATAGATATGGATCTATTTGCATTCTTCTACAAGCTAACATCAACTTGTTGAAGGTGTTTTCCTTTTTCCATTGTATGGTTTTGGCTTCTTTGTCAAAAATCAAGCATCCTTAGATGTGTCGGTTTATTTTTAGGTCTTTGATTCAATTCCATTCCATTGTTTAACCTGTCTGTTTTTATGTCAACACAATGTAGTTTTTATTGCTATTGCTCTGTAGTACAACTTGAAATTTGGGATGGTGATACCTTTAGAAGTTCCTTTATTGTACACAATTATTTTTGCTATCTTGTGTTTTTCATTTTTCCTTATGATGCTGAAAATTACTCTTTTAAGGTCTGTAAAGAATTGAATTAGAATTTTGATGGTAATTGCATCGAATCTGTAGATAGCTTTTGATAAGATGGCAATTTTCACTAAGTTAATCCTATTGATCCACCAAAATGGGAGATCTTTCCATATTCTGATATCTTTTTCAATGTCTTTTTTTTCAGAGACTTGAAGTTTTTTTCATACAGGTTTTTCTCTTGAATATTAAGGTTACTCCAAGATATTTTATATTATTTGTGGCTATTATGTAAGTCATTTTCCCCTAATTTATCTCTACAAATTTATTATTTGTAGTCCTGAGGGCTACTGATTATTTTGAATTAATTTTGTATAGTCACTTTTCTGAAGGTGTTTATCAATTGCAGGAATTCTCTGGTAGAATTTTGGTGTCACTTACATATAGTATCATATTATCTGTGAATAGAGATACTTTGACTTCTTCCTTTCCAATTTTTATCCCCTTGACCCCTTGATCTCGTTTAGTTGTCTTGCTACTTTAGTTAGATCATCAAGTTCTTGTTGAATATATATGGAGAGAGTGGAAAGCCTTTTCTTGCCCCCCGATTATAGTGGAATTGTTTTAAGTTTCTCACCATTCAATTTGATGTTGGCTATTGGTTTGCTTTTTTTGGCTAAATATTGCCTTTTCTTGTGCTTAAGTATGGGCCTTGAATTTCTGATCTATCCAAGACTTTTATCATGAAGGGTGTTGGATTTTGTCAAAGGAATTTTCAGCATCTAATGAGATGATTGTGCATTTTTTTCTTTCAGTTTGTTTATATTATATGGTGGAATACATTGATGCATTTTCATATGTTGAACCATCCCTGAATACCTGGGATGAAGCCTACTTGACCATGGAGGGTGATTTTTTTTTGTGTGTGTGTGTTCTTCGATGCAGTTTGTGATATTTTATTGAATATTTTTGCATCAATGTTCATGAGGGAAATTAGTCTGAAATTGTCTTTCTTTGTTTAGTTTTTATGTGGTTTAGGTATCAGGTTCTCTGTGGCTTGGCTTCATAGAATGAGTTTGGCAGTGTTCCTTCTGTTTCTATTTTGTACATTGAAATTCTGTCTGTGCTAAAACCATCTGGCCATGGGATTTTTTTGGTTGGGAGACTTTTGATGACTGCTTCTATTTTCTTAGGGGTTATAGGACTGTTTCAGTTGTTTACTGATCATGATTGAACTTTGGTAAGTGGAACTTATCAAGAAACTCATTTATTTCATTTAGATTTTCCAATTTTGTGGAGTATAGTCTTTTGATATAAGACCTAATTCTTCTTTGGATTCCCTCAGTATCTGTTGTTATATTCCCTATTTCTTTTCTGACTTTGTTAATTTGGCTATTGTCTCTCTCTGTCTTTTCATTATTTTTGCTAATGGTTTGTCTATCTTGTTGATTTTCTTAAAGAACCAGGTCTTGCTTTCATTGATTCTTTTTATTGTTCTCTTTATTTCTAGTCTACTGAGTTCAGTCATGAATTTGATTATTTCCTGCTAGCTTCTCCTCTTGGATGTGTTTGCTTCTTTTTATTCTTGAATTTTTAGGTGTGCTTTTAAATAGCTGCTAGGAGAACTCTCCAATTTGTTTACAAATCCACTCATTGCTACGAATTTTCCTCTTAGCACTGCTTTCATTGTGCACAATAAGTTTGGGTATATTGTGTCTTCATTTTCTGAAACTGCAATTTAATTATAAATTGTATTTATTAATAAGTAAAAACTGTAAGATTAGGTTGGCAGAGCAGCCCGCAGCTTAGCAGAGCAGTGGGCGGCCTGGCAGCCTAATATTATCAGCCGATGTGCCTGGCCCACCTGATATATCCTGGGGAAAGAGCCCCGGACCATGGGTGGCCTACACCACTTATAACCTAAACTCTGTTAAGTAATATAAGATTTAATATTAGGCTGGTAGAATTACCAGTGGCTTGGCAGAGATTCGCCAGAGTTCGACGGGAGTCCGGGAGTCTGACAGCTCTGGATTGCTTGTGCTGACTGCCTATAAGCTGCAGCAGTCCTTTCCCCAATAATTAAATAAACCAAGACATTTTACTGTTTCAATGCTTAACCCTTAGCTGGGAAGACTCTCAATTATCTACTCTAAGTTATCCTGGATCACCCAATCTCAAATCGCCATGTGCCTGTGATTACCTTCCAGTAGTCTCAAACTTGTCTATCTGCTTCCATGTCTCCTGGTGGAATGAGCTAATCCTCTGTGTAAAATGCAGGGTTCCTGTTCTAATCTCAGGAAGTCCTGCCTTCCTATACTCTTTCTGCCCAGCTAATTGGCCATCTGTGACTTTTATTAATCAAGAGAATGTCTCAGAAGGGGCGGTAACCAGATCTCAGCATTGAAATCAGCCTATCAGAAGCAATGTTATTAGAACTTCCCCAACAATTTTCATTGAATTCTAGAAAGTCTTTAATATTTTTCTTTATTTCTTCCCTGGCCATAGATAGAGAATTGTTCAGTTTCCATGAGTTTGTAAGCTTTCTGTTGTTTCTGTTGCTGTTGAAGTCCAACTATAATCCATGGTGGTCGGGTAAGATACAGGGGTCATTTTAATTTTAGTGTATCTGTTGAGACTTGCTTTATTACCCAGTATATGGTCAATTTTGGCAAGTGTTCATGAGGTGCTAAGAAGAAAGTATACACTTTTGTGTTTGGGTGAAATGTCTTGCAGATATCTTTTAGGTTCATTGGATTCACAACTTCTGTCAATTTCATTATTTGTCTATTCAGTTTCTGTCTTGATGATCTATCTATTGGTGAGAATGAGGTGTTGAAGTCTCCCACTATTAATGTGTAGGGTTTGATGTGTGATAAGCTTTAGTAGTTTCTTCTATGAATGTGGGTACCCTTGTACTTGGGGCATAGATGTTCAGAATTAAGATATTATCTTGGTGGATTTTTCCTTTGATCATTATGAAGTGTCCCTTCCCATCCCTTTTGATTAATTTTGGTTTAAAATCTGTTTTATTATGTCAAGGATTGATTGCCTCCTTTACAGGAATCTTGAAATAGAGCACAGCATTGGTGGTAGTCTGAAGCCAGTCATTGATGATGTCTGATGTCCCTTTCTATATACTTTAACTCTTAATCCTTCACTCTTAATCCTTTAGGCTGGCAGCCTTGCTATATACTCTGACTCTCAATCTGTTGGACTGGTAGCCTTGTTTATTACTTTAACTCTGAATCTGCCATGCTGATAGTCATTTTACTTACTTTACTTCTAAATCTGTCAAGCTAGTGGTTGTAAAGAGAAAAAACCTCATGATGCAATTCTTAGTAATTAGTGAAAAACTTTAGACACTTTAACTCAAACACAAATACTGACAACCCCAGAAGATCCTCAGAGGTTGAGAGACTCATTAACTCCTTTGCAGCCAATGAGAGAGAGAGAGAAAGAGAGAGAGAGAGTGAGAAAGAGAGAATCATGCACTCTGACACATTTCATAGTGTCACTTCATATAGGCAAACATTCAGACATACAGACATACATATTCACATACACATTCAAGGGAGCTCCCATCATACATGCATATACATACACATAAACACATGGACAATCAAAGAGACAGACACATATTTGGTGGAAGTTGGAAAGTTTCAACCTCACATCATTACACACATATACATATAGTATGTGTGGACATGTATACATGTTTGGTGAATGGAGGAGAGTTTGACTTCTCACATCATTACATATCATACCCACAATTACACACACATACACACACACACACACACACACACACACACACACACACACACACACACAATACTTATTTGGTGGACAGAAGAGAGTTTTACCTCTCACACCATTCCACATTTTATTTCTTTTCTCCCTAAACTTAGTCCAGCAGTACAAAAATCACAATGTGGATATATTCTATTTTTCTTTAAGTGAATGATTACAATGAGTGTACATGGAAAAGGCATATGTTCCTCAACACCTTCACATGACTAAAAGGTTTACATATTAGTGTGAAAAACAGTTCCCAAGAATCCACGTACATTTGTAAGCAACAAGTTACAAATTAACAAAGTGTGAAAAAGCAAGGTAATTTTTTTCAACCAGTTCGTTCTCCCCCCCAACATTTCTTTATTTCTTCAAGCTACATCTCAATCACATTCCCCTCCTTCTTCCCTCCCCCAGTCCCACCCTCCTACTCTCTTCCCCTGCTCTCCCCTATCTGCTTTTTATTTTAATTTAAGGTGTATCTTTTCCCCCCACAGCTCCCCCTTTTAGTCCAATGAAAGACTTTTTTTCTTATAACAATAAATACAATACAAAACAATAGGACAATTATAAAAATTATATAGTACAGCATATATTCCCAATGTCTAGTCCATATGTATTTAGCAACTGATAATAATATTCTGTTATCCATCTTTGTAACCGAACTTTTAAATTATTATTTAACACTTATTTATTACTAAATTCACTTATAACAAACACCAACAATTTCTTAACTATTAATCCTATAAAATCCTACAACCCCTTTAACCTATCCACTAAACCTATTGATAATTATAACAACTTTTAGAATGATACAGTCTCTGGGGCAGGTCCTCAGTCATCAGGAACACAGTCTTTGTTGTAGATTCTTGAACGCACTTAGCAGTCCTTTTTCTGGATCTCTCAGATGCAGGTTCGTCAGGGTAAGTTGGTTATTGCAATCTCACCTTAAATAAGGCTTCATGCTTTCTTCTCTGTGGGAGACCCCAGCCTTCTGCAGGCCAACTTACTTCTTTTGAATCAGGAACTCAGCTGCTCTGCCTCAGTCCTTAAAGCCAGGCACCGTTTCCTTTAGGCCACTGTTTGGACAGATCAAACCCCTCTAGGCAAAAGGTGAGCCACAAGGTCCAGTCCTTGGCCTTTTGGTGTCTTGCTCAGGCTTTCTTTGCTCACCGGCTTCTTTCTGCTTCAGGGAGAGAGCTGGCCATCAATGGCCAGCCCTTTTTTCAGCAGGACTCTTGGAGCTCTCTAGCATCAGGGGCCTCTTCTCTTCTGGGCTCCATGCACTGTCCTTAAATAGGAGGAACTCTGTTTCAGCTTAATTTGGGCTCCGCCCACTTAGCAGCTGAAAACAATGTCAGGCCAGATACTTTGTTTCTTCAATTCTATTGAGTCTTTCCTGTTTTCCTGACTTCAAACTTGTTTTTCAGTCTATTGAGTCTTTCCTGTTTTTGCTGACTTCGTGCTGATAATGCTCTTCAGGCCCCGAATTAAGAGACAGTATCAGAAACTCCTATATATTTTCTAAATCTAATTTATCTAACCCCTACACATCTTGATGAGTTTAAAGTTCTATTTACATCCTCGCTTGCATTACGAACTTAAAGACATCTTCTTAGACCTAGAACATCCTTGAAATTTCTAAACAACTTAAAAAAAGCTGTGAGACTATAACTATCTAGTCTTCAACCACATCAGAGACCTGAGAAGGATAAATATATCTGAATAAATAGGAAGTGCAGAGGAAGCAGCTTCCAAAGCTAAGAAGTGACAGCAGAACTTTCTTTACTGGCTTGCTGTAGTTTTTGGTTACAAAGAAAGAATGATTTGTCTTGAAAGACAGTCTTATAAAAATCTTTAAAAAATGACAGCATCTTCAACAAATGGTGCTGGTTCAGATGGATGTCAACATGTAAAAGAATGAAACTAGACCCATATTTATCACCTTGTACAAAACTTAAGTCAAAGTGGATCAAAGACCTTAACATGAGGCTGGACACACTAAATCTATTAGAAGAGAAAGTGAAGAAAACCCTTGAATTCATTGGCACAGGTGACAACCAACTTCCTGAGCAGAACACCAACTGCTCAGGTTCTAAGACCAACAATCAATAAATGGGACCTCATGAAACTGAAAAGCTTCTGTAAGGCAAGACACTGTCATTCGAACAAAACGGCAACCTTAAGAAAAGATCTTCACCAACCCGACATATTACAGAGGGCTAATATCAAAAATATACAAAGAATTCAAGAAATTAAAGGTCAAGAAACAAAATAATCTAATCAAAAAATGGGGAACAGAGCTAAACAGGGAATTCACAAAGGAGGAATCCCTAATGGCTGAGAGACACTTGAAGAAATGCTCAGCATCCTTAATCATCAGAGAAATGCAACTCAAGACGACTCTGAGATTCCATCTCACACCTGTCAAAATGGTTAAGATCAAAAGCTCAAATGACAGCACATGCTAGCGAGGTTGTGGAGCAAGGGGAACTCTACTCCATTGCTGGTGGGAGTGCAAGCTTGTACAACCACTATGGAAATCAGTCTGGCAATATCTTATAAAACTTGGAATAGCTCTACCTCAAGACCCAACCATACCACTTCTGAGAATACATCCAAATGTTTCCTCACCAAGCCACAAGAAAGTTTCCTCATCTATGTTCAGAGCAGCCTTATTTTTTAATAGCTAGAAACTGGAAACAACCCAGATGTCCCTCAACCGAGGAATGGATTAAAAGACTGTGGTACATTTACATGATGGAATATTACTCAGCCATCAGGAACAACAAAATCATGCAATTTGCACCCAAATGGATGGAACTAGATAAGCTCATCCTGAGTCAGCTAACCCAGACTAAGAAGGATGCACATGCCATCTATTCACTTATAATCAGATTTTTGCCATATAATACAGGATAACTATACTACAACCAAGGCACCAAAGGGAACATGAACATAAACTTTTTTTCCTGTCAATGAGAGGCCCCCAGTTTATGAAGAGGCTCTTGGCACTCATATGACTGCTGAACTGGGGTGGGGGACTGTTATGTAAGGATACTCCACTCTAGAGGAGTGGGATAGAAGGGATGGGGGTAGAGGGTGGGAGGGTGGGACTGGGATGGAGATGTAACCTGAAGTAATAAATAAATATTTAAAAAATCTTAAAAGAATCACAAGTCTAAATTTTACATAAAAAGCAATTAGTTATTCTACTTTAAATCCGTAAGTTGTGTAGCTACTCATTAAAATTTTTATTAAATCATATTAGGAGGCTGAGGGCAAAAAATGGGTATGATAGATTAATCATCACACTCAGGATCAACTTAGCCCAAGAGAGTCATATCAGACAGTGATACTTTGGGCTATTGTTTTTGTTCATTAACCTCGAAAGGTACTCTCCCTAGCTCAATTATAGGGAGTGTACCTTTCTGAACTCAAGAATTATGTTAGGTTTTTCTACATCAGAGCCACTAGAGAAATATTTTAACTTAACCTTACCGAACAATGTATTTTTCCAAATTCTTTCTAAATGCAGTGATCATTGCTAGCAATCTATATCGCTAAGTTCTTTCTAAGTGTGATATTGCTGCTAACAATCTACATCTCTAAATTCTTTCTAAGGGTAATGGTTGAATCATTAATCTGCTCCAGAAGTAATGACTGTAAAAGGTCATCGTTGTTATTTTAAGTGCTAGTGATACTGACCAGTGAGGGGCTAGAAGCTCCCTGAGAGTTTTCATACAACACTAGATTGTCAGGGATGTGATGTGAAGGGAGCAAGCAGAGCAAAGCTCCACAACAGCATTAATTCCTCAGGACACATAGTCCTCAGGCCTCTGCCTCTCTAAGGCATACCCATCATGGCTGTGCCAAACTGGTGGGCCACACTCTATGAGTTTTAAAGCTGTTCTAATGTTCCTCCCATAAAGCACCTGACAGTTCTGTACATTTACTATTAGGATTAGTATGTGGAGGGAGTATTTTATTTTTTCATCCAATCTGTTTGCTGTTCTGTAAGCTTCTTGTATATTTATAGGCATCTCTTTCTTTAGGTTGTACAAGTTTTCTTCTATGACTTTCTTGAATATATTTTCTGGTTTTTGAGCTGGGAATCTTCTATTCTTATTATTCTTAGGTTTGGTATTTTCATTGTGTCTAAGATTTCTTGTATGTTTTGTGTCAGGAACTTTATAAATTTAACATTTTCTTCAATAGATGTATCGATTTCTTCAATAATATCTTCTATGCCTGAGATTCTTTCTTCCATCTCTTGCATTCCATTGGTGATGCTTGTTTGTGTCTGTTGTTCCTTTTCTCCTCCCTAGGTTTTCCAGCTTCAGGATTCTCTCAGTTTGTGTTTTCTTTATTGATTCTATTTCCATTTTCAGGTCTTGCACAATTTTATTTATTTCTTCACCTATCTGATTATATTTTCTTGTATTTCTTTAAGGGATTTATTCATTTCCTTCACCTTTTTGTTTATATTTGCCTGTCTTTCTTTAAGGGATTTATTAATTTCCTCTTTAAAGGTCTCTATCATCTTTATAAGATTTGCTTTAAAGTCATCTTTTTGTGCTTCAGCTGTAGTAGGATATCCAGGGCTTGCTACAGCAGGATAACTGGGCTCTTGTGATGCTATATTTCCCTGGTTCTTGATGATTGTGTTCTTATGTTCTTTAGTTATCTTGTTGTACCTGTTGTTGGATGGATGTTCCTGATGCTGTCAGGACTTCTCAGGGAGGCAGGCAGAGCCTTGGTCCTGAGTTCTCCTGGTGGGTTGCAAGTCTGGATGTTCCTGGGGCTGGGCAGGCCACCTGAAGAGGGGAGGCAGTGGACCTCTGCTGGTTGTGCCCTAAGTGAACCTTGCTGGTTGTGTACCACGAGGACAAGGCAGGCAGGTGTAAGGCAGAATGAGATCTAACTAGGGTGTAACTGAAGTCTGACAGTCCTCCTCAGGTGGGAAGTCTATGGAGTCCTGGGAGGACAGCATGCAGCTCACCTCTGCTGGCTGTACCCCAGGTAGACCTCTAATATCTGTGTCCCTCGTGGACCAGGCAGGCAGGGGTAAGGTGTAGCAGAGTCTAATGAGGGTATTCCTGGGTCCTGCAAGGCTTCTTTCAGAGGGAAACCCATGGATGGAGCTGGGTGTTGCTGAGGCTTGCAGGCCTGGGTGTACTGGGACCTAGCAGGCCTCTTCAGGAGGTAAGGGTATGGAGCAGAGTGTTTCTGGAGCCTCGCAGGCCTCTTCAGGAGGGATGGCAATGGAGTTCTGGGGGTCTGTGCCTATCTCAAGCATTTAAATATAAAGAATTAACAAGGAAGATCATGGACATTGTCTCAGAAAGATTATATTCATGATTTTATGAAATAACAAACCATAATTTAAAGGATAAATTTTAGTTCTTGGAACTCTGATAATTGAGAAAATCAGTACTAGCATTGTTTTTATTTTACAGCTATTTCATTCTAATTAAGGTAATAAAATCCCTGCCCCTAGAGACATTGCAGATGTGGCTGCTATATCACATGTGCATTAGTAGGTGGCAGAGAAGAGAGAGGCTATGTCTACATTCAGTGTTCTGAACTATGAACATTTGAATGAATAGTATCCTAACATTCCTTGAAAAGAAGCAAGCTGGATATCAACACAATGTTGGCATCATGGGGTAGTCTGTGATGATTACCAGACCAGTACCAGGTAAGCACCAGTTGGTCTCCCAGGACAGGAAACAAACCAGAAACTACAAGAACTCTGCCAGGCCCTGGATGTGGGGAATGTGGAGACCCAGGTCTGGGGTGAGATCTGGCTCAGATGTGGTTCCAAGAGCAGGAGAGCTGTCCTTGCCCCTCACATGCTGCAGCACTCTGGAGAGCAGGCCCTGCAACATGCCTGGGTAACATACTAGAGCTGGTCCTGGATATGGGGATTGTGGGTGAGCCAGCCCTGAAGGAGTGAGTGTGGGAGAGCCAGCCCTACCTTCTGTCTGCTATATGGTGGTGATAGCTAGGGAGAGATCCCCTCCCCTCCCATTTGCCCTCACTACCATTGGTCAACAGGAGATCTGACCCAGAAGGGGTAAGAAGAGCAAGAGAGCTGTCCCTGGCCTTCACATGCTGCAGCACTCAGAAAAACAGGCTCTGCACCTTTCCATAGTAGAACTGGCCCTACAAGTGGGAGTTGCAGGTCCAGAACCAGGTCTTTGAGTTGGCCCACCCCAATAACTACCCCATGGATGAACTGATGGAGTGCAAGAAGAGAAGAGGCCAGTTCCACAACCCAAAACTACAGGATCTCCATGACACAGGACAGTTACAGCATATCTGAGAGGAGTTCCAGTGAGGAACTCCAGTAGCAGAAAAATTGATTGACCAAGTAGCAGAAACCAGAGGCCTTGTATCAGACCAAGGAGTCATTTTAATGAACATTTGCAAACAAAATGTGTGGACAAAAGGGAATATTGTGGGACACACTGAAACACACTGCAGCTTCCACAATGAGATTTTACTTTTTATGCTGGGACAGATTGCAAGGATGGAGGGTGGGCCTGAGGGGAGGTGGGAAATGAGAGAGAACAGGGTGCATGATGTAGAATTCACATAATAAAAATTTTTCAATAAAGAAGGTAAGAAAATCAATACTACATGAAGTCTACTACATAAATACTAATAAAAATAGTGTGGTTTTTATAGCTTGTTTTATTCTTTCTCAATTTTTCTATTCCCCCTTTATTGTTTTGGAAAAATCTGGAATAAGGTAAAAATAATATTGTTGCCATGTTGCAAAGGGTGAGTAAAAGTTTGTGAATTGTGTTAAGGTAGATTATTAAATCTTTGCTGTTTTGACACAATATTTAAGTGAGTTTAAAAAAATTGTTTCCTCAGAGCTTCACAAATACATTTAGGTTCTTCTTCATACTACTGTAGATTATTTAAGAACTAATTCAATTAATTTTCTCATGAGAAAGGCTCATCATAAAATTTTTTGAAATAATTTGCAATGTCTTAAATTATTAAAAGATTCAATCTCCAGAATTATATTAAGTCTGTTACATATAAAAAGACTGTAAGTAATGTACATAATGTTACTAATATTCATAAGAGTTCAACCTCTCTTCATTTAGTTAAATGTAAATTTTAAACATTTATTGTGAATTTTCTTTGTTACTCATGAGGTAGCTTTTTAATCTCCATAATTTCTCATTTCTTTACTTTTCAGTGCATAAATGGCTGGATATAGGAGAGGTCCAAAAACAGAGTTAAATATAAAGATAAAATTGTTCAACCAGATGATTTTAAGGGGCCACACAAGAATGAGGATGTAGGGCCCTCAAATCTATTATCATCACTGTGATATAAGTTGTGCAAATGGACAGGGCCATAGATGCATCAGCTTTAGAACTTAGACTAACAGTGAAAAGAATATATGTGTAGGATATGAGCAGATATGAGCAACAGAATAAAGCAAGTTACAACCGTGACCTCACAGTCAGCTTTTACTAAAGTATTCAAATCATGGGAATCCATGCAGTCTAGGTTGATTATCAGTGGTATGTCACAGAAGAAACTGTCACTTTCCCATGGCCTACCAAGAGTCATTGAATTTCAGTACAAAAGTTCTAGTCAGACTTTATCATTTTATTGCACATTGTATAATAGCTTCTTCAATCATTGGTAAAATCATTTCTGTGACATCACTGAATTAAAATTTTGATTGAATCTCTAATGTTAGTGTAAATTTAAATAATTGTACTTGTTTCACAGTTTCTTTCTTAACCAGGCTCTCATCCGAATAATTGAGATTCTATTATGTTATTTTTTATCCAGTTTCAAAACAGAACAACTGAACAGGTTTACTCACAAAACTAATCTGGCTTCCTCCCAGTGTAAATCCCAGAGATACCTACACTAAGGCTTTCCTGCTTCAGGTGTTTTTCTCGTGACTCCTCTCCTCTACCTGTGACTGAATCCCCTACTTCTTCCTCCAATTCCTCCTCCTTTGGAGGGCAGGAAGTTCAGGCCTATTCTCTCCCCTGTAATCAATGATTGGCTGTACGCTGTTTTATTGGCATATCAGGGGACAATTGTGGAACAGTGTTCATACAACTTTGAGACATGATTCTGAGAACAAGGATCACAGCCAGATACGGGGAGTACAGAAATCATGACTTGAATTACACAATAACCTTATGCCTACATTCTAAAGTTAATTTGGGAAAACCTAGTTTGAGGGAAGCTGTACAGAATACCTTATAAAAATATGTGGTTTGAGACAGAGATATAAAAATGAGAATCAAAATATTTTATTAACAAAAATTTATCATAGGACATATTTATTAAGTTAAACTGATTAGTGAGTTATTATTGCAAATTCATTTATAAATAGTAATCAAAGAAGAAGGCAACTCATATTCAAACCTGAAATCTGAAAGATACATTTAGTTAATATTCAGCAGTGGAAAAAATTTATTTGAATTCAATCAACTAATATTAAGAACTCTTAGATTTTGGAATATTGCAGTTTCATCAACCTACCATGTGTTTTCTCATTTTATCACAACCCTATTGATCACCTATATTGTTTGAAAGCGGAAAATAAATTACAAAATATAAGGAAATTGGGCCTGAATTCTCTGATGAAATTTTGCTAATGAAAAATTGTGATTCTGGTTTTTACATCTTCAGCTCCAGCTGTGCATTTCTTACATGGTGTTTTGTATAAATTCCTTACAACTAGGCTTTCCTAACATCTACTTTAGAACTTTGAGTAAATATTTTAATTTCATAATTTCATAGAAATGTTTCTACTAAAGACAAATGAAATCATTATGCACATTACGCACACTGCAAAATGTTAAGATTCTATCAGAACTTCTATACTTAAATCCGATGTAATTTCTACTTCAAGCTTGGATGAATATAGTGTTAAACTTCTAGTGAACAGTAATCACTCACCTGAAAGCACAGGTGTATTGCTTGTATTGACTTGCAATGGACAATATTCAAACAGTGTGATGGGTAATCATTTCCTGATTTCTTCTACATTCATCAGTTCTCTTGATGCTTTTCAATCTTTAGGTGTTGTTCTTTTATTCTTTGAAATTTCTGTTGTTATTGAATAGAGCAAGTGACCATCAAAAACTCTCATGTTATCATTAGAATTATATTAACTTTCCCATTTTTATAAGAACTCAGAGTGTATAGTGAAGATAGAAAGGAAGGAAGTTCTAAAGACAGAAGTAACTGAAACATGATAATAGACAAGAGTAATGTATAGTGAAAATGCATATATATGCTTTTTACAGATTTTCAAACTCTCTAAAGAAAATATGGTGATATTACCCCAAATATATCTGTGTTCAGTGAAAAATTTGAAAATCTGAATTCTGTCTCTAAAATTAGTTTCTTGTCATCCTGATAATTTCTAGGATATCTTTTAAAAAACCAGTTTTTATCTATTAGAATAATTTGCATGCATGAAAAAAGTTAGTATTTCATGTGTTTAAGATAGAAATTTGCTACAGGATGATCACACACATTCTTTTTTTTTAGTTTGCATTTCTTTTTTGAAAAGTTTATTTATTACTTCAGCTTAAATGGCCATCACAGTGCCCTTTTTTCCACCCCTTCCAAACCCACCCTCTCCCACCCTCTACTCCCTATCCCTTTCATCCCACTCCTCTCGAGTGGAGTGTCCCTACATAACAGTCCCCCACCCCAGTTCAGCAGTCATGTGAGGGCCAAGAGCCTCCTCATTCCCTGGGGGCCTACAAGGCAGCACCACTAGGGCAAAGTGATAAAGTGATCACACACATTCTTAAGAAATGGTCCACCAATAAAAACATAACAGTTTTAAAATTAAGTTTTATATTTTTATTATTCAGAATCATGGAGGAATGGTCATATTAATCTATTTATAATAACCCATGTTTAGAACAAGAAATAGACTAAGTATAATTTAAACGAGTCATATATTATTGATTTCTCCTTAGCAGATGAAATTATGTATGACATTGTCCGATAAATATTTGTTTCCATTTTTTTACCTACAAAATTAACACACTTAATTTAATACTGTATGGTGAAGGTTTAAGAGAAAGCATACAGAAATAAGGCTTTTTTAATTTTTCATAGTAGATTGATCCACAGGAATTATGTATAGGACTATTTTAGTTATTCTGTTGTTTTTTTCCATATGAAGTTGAATATTGTTCTTTCAAAGTCTATAAAGAATTGTTTTGGAATTTTGATGGAAATTGCATTACCTGGATTGCTTTTGATATGATGACCATTTTAACATGATCATTGGAGATCTCCCCATCTTCCAATATATTTTAAAATTTCTTTCTTTGAAGAATTAAAGTTCTTGTCATAGAGGTCTTTTACTTGTTTTATTAGAGTTACAACAAGATATTTTACATTATTTATGGCTACTGTGTAGGGTATTGTTTCCCTAATTACTTTCTCAGCCATTTATGGTTTGTATGTATGAGGGCTACTAATTTTTTTTTTTTTAGTTAATTTTGTATCCAGTCACTTTGGTGAAGGTATTATCAGGTGTAGAGTTATCTGGTGGAATCTTTGGGGTCACTTATGTATGCTATTACATCATCTGCAAATAGTGATGCTTTTACCTCTTCCTTTCCAATTTGTATTCCCTTTGTCTCCTTTGGTATTATTATTTCTCCAGCTAAAATTTCAAGTACTATATTGAATAGATACAGAGGGATAGGAAAGCCTTGTCATGTCCCTAATTTATAGGAATTGCTTTGATTTCTTCTCCATTTAGTTTGATGTTGGCTATGGCTGGCTGTATATTGCCTTTATCATGTGTAGGGATGTGACTTGTATTCCTCACTTCTCTGAAATTTTTATCATGAAGGGGATTTTGATTTGTCAAGTGATTTTCAGCATTTAGTGAGATGATCATGTGATTTTTTTCACTTTGCTTGAATGGTAGATTACATTGCATTCACTGAGCCTTAATGAGGGGCTGGCATATAATTTTGAAGGATACATACCATCAACTGAAGCCAAAATTTCATTGATCAAAAAGAAAAAAATGATTTACTTAACTGACCAAGAAAAAGACAGATTTCAAAATAATTTATAAACTATAAAAGAGAGTTATATTATTACTAACCTTAAGTAATATAAATATGCTAAATGGATCATTTAAAGTAGTGCATATGGGTTAGGGAATCAATTTATTCAAGATACTTTGTTATCAGTAATCCAAAGTTTTACATTTTAAAGTTAAAAAACTGTCTGAGTATGTGGTGATTCCGTATATGTTTAATATTTTAAAATTAGAAAAAACCCTGTCTAGGAAGCAACTGGAATTTCTCTTCATCTAAATGAAGTATTCTCAGCACCTTAGCCCCCATCCATAATGTACACTAACCCTGAAAACCTCTGACCACTCCCTAAGGCTAATAAATCTTTTGTTTACTCCAATAAAGAGAAGCTGTTTCATTGAGTATCATCTGACAATGCTGTTTCACTCAATACTGTCTAGAAGAGCTGTAACACTGAAATCTTCAGAGAAGGCCTTCTCCCTCAAGCACTTACAGTCAGAGTGAGATCTTGCTGATCCATCAGTTCCAGCTCCACTTCATCCTTTCCAGCCCAGTGTGTGGTGGTGTCTGGACACCCTGAGGGAAGGAGTGGAATGGGTAATGACAAGGACTCCCTCTGGGAAAGTAGACAGAGTTGTGGGTCTGCTTTGTACCACTATTTTGGCTCTTTAAATTGACTTACAGGTACAGTACAGGTAGTGTGGAACCTGGCTTGTCATGATACATGCTTTGAACTCTAAGTCAAATATCCAAACACCATTTGCATTCACTTTAAAGATCTTTTGTCAACTTGACTTGTTTGCCTAATATTATATTTTGAATATATAGGATATGAACTTGACACAAATTCAAAATCATACTTAAGGTCTTTCTTTTTTTATAATTTATTTTTTATTTCTTCAAGTTACATCTCAATCATAATCCCCTCCCTATTCCCCCTCCTGTCCCACCCTTCCACCCTCTTCACCCTCAACCCCCCATCCTCTACCTTTTTTTAAAATTTAAGGTATATCTTTTTCCCCCCAAGAGCTCCCCATTTCAGTCCAACAAATGGGTCTTTCTTTCATAACAATAAATACAATACAAAACAACAGAAATAGATAGGCCACAATTATGAGAGTTATACGGCCTGGCTTAGCATACATTCTCAATGTCCAGTCAATATACATTTGGCACCTGACTTTAGCATTCTACTATCTAACCATCTCCATGAGTTTAAAGTTCTATATCTAACCCATCTTTCATAATATCTTGCCTAACAATTTTAAAAACATCTTAGATCCAGAACACCCTCTTGATTCCTAAACAACTCAAAATTTAACTATGAGACTCTAGCTATCTATTCTTCAACCACCTCAGAGACCTGAGAGGGATAAATATATCTGATTATATAGGAAGTGCAGGGCCTGCAGCTTCCAAAACTGAGAAACGACATACCAGTGGCTGCCTGAACAGTTCCCATTTTCTCTCCATACATTACTGCATCAATCTTCAGCCATTTGGCCCCGTTTCTCAAACAGACATTGATAGTAGAGCAGGAAAAAATTTCAGTCCCCATTGTTGAGACAACATAGATATATCACCAGGCTTTGTTAGTAAACTTATTATGATATACTCAGTGAGTTAAAAAAGTATATGGAGGAAATTGCTAATCCATGTGTTACTTATTAATTCTGTCTCATCTTTTCTTATTTTTTTCTTCCTAACCCTATTAGCAGTTTGGTAGACATTTATGATAAGCAAATGGCAATGTTGCAATTTTGCAAGAGGTAAGTTTGGAGAATTTAGTGATATATATATCAATATATATTTGAATATATATATTCAAATGAAGCCTCCTAAGTTATCACTCACAGAGAAAAATATGTAAGTTTGGTAAGCAAACACTGTTATGCTTTATGGAAGACATAATAGTTGAATAACGTTTCTGAATGATGGATCATTCATATTTGCATTCCAGGTGACTAAGTCATAACTTTCTGCTGGCTGATTACTAGGTATTATATTCTTTGAAGTGTGTTAAACCTATATCTAAGTTGGTAGACTGGTAAAATATTGAATACAAGTAAATTTAATAATTTTAGAATTATTCAGTGAAGTCAGTCTTATTTACTTGAAGTATTTAGTACAGATTTCTGGTTATTTGGAATTTCCTTTGGAATCTATGTAGTTGTTTATGAACCTTTTCATGGCGTTTTTCATCTTTTTATTTCTCAGTGTATAAATGGCTGGATTTAAGAGAGGCGTCAAAAGAGAATAGAACACAGCAAGAAATTTGTCCAACCAGGTGATTTTAAGGGGCCAAATATAAATGAAGATGCAGGGCACAAAGAAGATCATCACCACTGTGATGTGGGCAGTGCACGTGGACAGTGCCTTCGATGCACCAGCTTTAGAGCTCTGACGAACAGTGATAACGATATGTGTGTAGGATATGAGCAACAGAATAAAACAGGTTACACCCACAACCCCACAGTCAGCATTCATTAATATATCCAAGTCATGGGAATCCATACAGGCTAGCTTGATTATCAGTGGCATGTCACAGAAAAAACTATCAATCTCCTTGGGGCCACAAAAAGGCAGCGCTACAACCACTACCAGGTGACTCAGGGCATGGACAAAGCCAATGGTCCAGGAAGTCAACACCAACCCAGTGCATCTTCTCAGGCTCATGATAGTGAAGTAGTGGAGTGGTTTGCAGATGGCCACATAGCGGTCATAAGCCATTGCCACCAACAGAACCATCTCTCCTGCAGCTATGCAGTGGGTCAAGAAAACCTGGAACATGCACCCTGAAAAGGAAATGGTCTTCGTTTCTCTGAGGAAGTCTGAGATCATCTTAGGAGTAGTATTTGAGGAAAGCCACATATCAACAAAGGACAGGTTGGCCAACAAGAAGTACATGGGGGAATGGAGATGGGGGTCAGTTATTATTAAGATGATGATGACAACATTTCCAGATACAATGAGCAGATAAAGCATCAAAAAGATTATGAAGAGTAAGGCTTGAATACTCTGTGAGTGGGCAAGTCCCAAAAGGACAAACTCAGATACCATGGACTGATTCCCTCCATCCATGTTAATCGTGTGTCCTTAGAAACAAACTGGAGGGAAAGAAAAATAAATTAGAGATGTGGAACATGAGCTAAATAGTTAAATCTGACATTCCCATTAAAAGTTAACATCTACACCTGAACTAGAAAAGCACAAACAGAAAGACAAGTCTTTGCCAGCTTTGAGAAACTTAATGCTGCCCAAAATGAAAGCTCACGAGCCAAGAGCAACTGTGGAAGAAGAGAAGCATCAGCTGTGACTGTTGTGCACACGGTCTATCAGGAAATTCCTCTTGCGGGTGTGAGTGAGACAGTGAGACAGCAACTGGAAAGCCTAAAAATATGTATAAATTCACCAGTAAGTTTCTGACCGTAGTCTAATAAGTAATCATCTGAATGTGTCACCAGCAATCATGAAAATTCAAAACTGAATGAGGTTTATGTTTTTGACCTGATAGGAATTATACTTAATTTCAGTTTAAAAGTTAAAGTAGGATCTTGCCATTTTTAAAAAACAGCATGTATAGCAACCTCATTGATCATCAGTAATTTCTGTGACATCATTGAATTACAATATTTGCTTAAACTATAAAGTAGTTATTCCAACCTTGTCAGGGGTGTGATGTACAGAATGCTGTATTAAAAATGCAAGGTTTGAGATTGACATGTAAAAAACAGAATCACAATGTCTTATTAATAAAATTTTATGATGGGATTCACTTACTCAGCTAAACTGATTATTTGGTAAGATTGCAAATACATCTGGGAGTGGAAACCAAAGAAGAAGGCAACACACGTTCAAACCTGAGGCCTGAAAGTTATATTAAGTTCGGTGTTATCAGGCCAAAGTAATGATTTTGAATTTTATCAACTAATCTTTAGAATACTATGCTGAAATATTTTAGTTTCCTGACAGGAACAATGTATTATCTATCTTCTATTTATTGTCTGTTTCTCATAATGTCACTTACCTATTAATCATCTACATTTATTCCAAAGAAGAAAATACATAAATATGTAAAAAATGGTGTCTTTGATTGTCAACTTTGAATGAATGTGAATGTTGAACTTTCAGTGAACAGCACTTATTCACCCCAAAGCACGGGCAGAATGCTTATATCAATCTTTAATAAAAAATATGCAAGCTGTGTGGTGCGAAAACACTGTCCATTTTCTTCCATCTTCAGTAATTTTCCTAGTGATTTTTCAATTTTTAGGTCTTATTCTTTTACTTTCTAAAATATCTGCAGTGAAGGAAGACAGCAGGTGAACAATGAAAGCTCTCTCATTATCAACCAGGGTTATATTCACCTTCCCTTTTGGTGAGGACTCCAAAGGGTAAGGATGCAAGAAACATTCTAAAGACATTAGGTAACATCCACTTGCTATAGAAGCATGATAGTAGATAAGAGTCATGTATGCTACAAATAAATATATGTACTTTCTAGAGATTATCAGATTCTCTAAAGAGTACATATTGATATTGCACCAAACAGGTCTATGATGCTTGAAACTTTTGATAATCTGAATTTTACTTATAAATTAGTTTTTGTCATGCTGAAAATTTCAAGAAGAGCTTTCAAAAACTCATTGTATATCTTCTAGAATAATTTACCTAGATGATAGAAATTTAGTATTTCATTGTTTAAGATAGACATTTTGCTGCAAGATGATCATTCAAATTCCTAGAAGATGATTAGACAATAAAAATGTAACAGTTTTAAAATTAAGTTTTATATTGTTATTATTCAGAATTATGGAGGAATGGTCATATTAATCTATTAATATTAACCAAGGTTATTATTGTTTTAATATTACGTATGGATTTTTAAATATATAAGATCTGATTTATATTTCTCTAGCAGTTAATAAAATGTATGGTCTTCTCCTAGAAATATTTGTTTCCATTTCTTTACCTACAAAATTAACACATGTATGTTGGTCCTGTATTGAGAAGGTATTAAAAAAACACCCAGAATAAATCAGCAAGATTTTCTAATATTTGTACAAAATGATCCCTAGGAACTGTCTCCTTTCTGTATATTTTCATGTATATCTTAAAACATATTGTTTGTACTGTTTTATGCAATGATTTTATTGCTCTGCTGAAAACTTGCTTTCAGATTGTGTATATGGAAACATATATAATCACTTTTCAAAATACTTGATACTTACAGTTTCTCCAAGTTGACATACACATTTGTATGTGTATGTCATATGTAGACGGAAAAGACCTATTAGTTATGTTGACCTTTTTTTTAGTAAACCTGACAACCATTTCATGTTTCCTTTTCTTTCTCAATAGGGCTATAAATATTTTAGCAGGCCTAGGTTCATTAGAATACTTTATTATTTCATCTGGAATTCTTGTCTTTAAAATTTGATGGCTATTCTCATAGAAAGTAGTAACTTTGACTTTTAGATGAATCATATTAAAAATTCAATAAAGGGAAAAATACCAAATTATCTGTTTAGGAGCATTTTAAATCAAGTGTTTATTCTTTTCCTGGATTAAAGATTTTAACAGTTAGATCATTTTGTTACCAGAGTTCTAAACTTGTAATAGTGTCAATATTGGTATTTTTGTAAACATTGTGGATAGAGTCTGAATTATATGCATGAATAGATGCTATGTAGTAGATCCTGATGACTATATTGTACTGTACTTGCTCCTAAGGTCTTGTTTGCTAGTAGACTGTTTGATCTGATTTCTGAAATGAACAAGAGTTACGCTTCTTGAATATTTTCTCCTCTTTCTGTGCTGAATATTACCTTATCTATTGTGCACTCTGTAACTCAACAACATTATTCCTGATTAATATACAGGGAATTATTGTATAATGTTAGCTGGATGCTGCTAATACTTATCACAGGAAAAACAATGTTCTTCAATGTTGTGTTTTGGTGGTGTTTCATAGATCTTAATCTGCAGTAAATTCCAGTGACTTAAAAGATAGTAAAATCATGTAATTTGCTTCTCAAAATAACAGAAGATAAAGAACACATGGTCAAATACATACATAATGGCATTGGTAGAAGAGATAAGTAGAACCATTTCAAGAAGTACCTTAGAATGTCAGAGAGATGAGATAACTTGTCATATTCATATTTTTATCATTGATCACATTTTCTTTCATCTGATGTGTACTTGTAAAGACATCTATTTCATGCAGATGCAGTCTCTTGGAAACATCTTCTAAGTCTGACCTATATACTCTGCCTGAAGTAGTCCCATGGGTGATGTTTTGTTTTGTTTTCTGAATAAATTGAGAACCCTGGAAATAATTATTTGGACATTGCTCAGGGATTTCTCTGTAGAGAATGATACTAAGTGCTAATTATCTGTGAAATTGTAGAGACATTCTTATTAATCATCCAAGAATTGAGAACATCAGTCTATTTTTCAAAATAATTCACTTGGCCAATAAGAATCAAGGAGAAGTTTCCTGATATCCTGATATGTTATTATGTTTATTTCTTCTCGGTGAATAAAATTGTTTTATATTTACAAGAGGCCATATGCTGTACAGTGTGATATATGATTAAAACAAAAACTAGACAGTGAATGTAGTTCCCTAGTGCATGACAAGATTGAGTCAAATTGGTAGGTTAAGTTGGTCACTTAGTTGATGCATTTCAGTTTGATGGTAGAAGGTATAAATTGCACGTCAAGTTATTAAAACCCCATTGACTTTTTAAAATTTATATTTTTATTTTTTAGGCATTAATGATATGTGTATATATATGTCCTTGTATATTTTTTGGAAGTTAGATAATAACTTAATGAAGTTGATTCTCTCCTTCAGTAAATGTTGGTGAGCATGTAAGAAAAGTGGGAAACCCATTCACATTAACTGCAACTGGTGTTGCAGACTGGTTTATTCAATCTGGAAATCAATGGAGAATTCTCTAAAAGGTATAGTTAAAAGTATCATATGATCAAGCCTTACTACTCCTTTGTATGTCATCAAAGGACTCAACATCCTACTCTAAAGATACTTGCTCAGCAATCTTCATTTTTGTCCTGTTCATAATAGATAGGGAATGGACAACCTAAATATCCTTCAACCAAGAAATTGATAATCACAATGTGGTACATTTGGACTATGGGATACTATTCAGCTGTAAAGAAAAACAAGGAAAAATTTTAAGTAGGTTGATGGAATTAGTAAAGACCATATTGTGAAAGGTAACTCAGATGCAGAAAAACAAAGGCAGGTGTCCTCTCTCATGTAAAATCTTAACTTCAAATCTTTAGATGTATGTTTACAACCTGGTAAAATAGTAAACACCAGCAAAGAAAAAAGGGACCATGGAGGGGAAAAATAGAGAGAGGAATAAGAGGATATACATTATTTGATGGGGGAAATATAATAATGGAGGTCTTTATTTGGGGAGATGAGAGATTGGTCAATATAGGAGAGGAAGGAAGGGAGGGTGAAAAAAATCAACACTAAGGATGTTTGAAGAAGTCATGATAAGTTCATATTATGTACCAAAATTACACATAAGGCATATAAGTCTATGTGTATACATACACATATATGGTTTAAATGAAGTTAACCAAGTTGGGCTGTAAACACCACCCATAACCACCTTAGTGTATCTAGTAAAACCCCAGTACCAGGCAAGAAAGAGATATCTCCTTTCCTGTTGTTTGTTGGACAGTCATATGGAGTCCACAACAACAAGTTATTGTTGTTGTCCTTTGGTGCCTTACATAGGTTGAAAATAAGTTATCTTACTGAAGATATGTCACCAAGGACTTTGGGCACAGGATGAAGAGAGTTCAAGACAGATGTGTCCTCAAAGTTAATTCATTGAGGACCAACCTTCATAGTACTATTTGTAATTCCTATGGAAGCAATCAAGGAAGAAAGTAATCAATAATCCTACACTGCTGTGTTGTCTTTGAATCACATTAATGATCAACATGGCATTATAGCCCTAATGGAGCTATAGTGGTACTCACATCTTGGCAGTAACCAATAACTCTCTAATTGGACTTAAAGTCTTCTTGTTTGGAAGAAAATCATGCCTGGTAATAGAAATTTATCCAACTACCTGGGGGTAGTGAGGCTATCAAATTTAGAGGAGAACATATTATTACCATGTTACTAAAAATTTATCAGGTTTCTGATGAGTCATCTCAGTCTATTTTTCTTGTAACGATTTTATAAATTTTTTGAGAATTACATGCAATAATTTCAGACTATGTTCGTTCCTGTTGTACAACTCCTCCCAGCTCCTCTCTCACTTCCCTACTTGCTTAGCATTATATAGTTTCTCTGTATTAAAAAAAGCAAAGGGGTCACATGAGAACTTTAAACAACCAAGGTTGTTGGAAAGGTACAGGTTGCTCTCTATCAACTGAAAGCAATGCCCTATTGACAAAATAACACCCAAACAACTCATTGAGCATGGAGCAGTCCAGATGGTGCCCACATAGAGCCTTGACCCCTACATTTTAGCATCTTTGGTACTTCAAGTACTTTTGCACAATACCAAAGGAGAAGAAACATTAACTCCATCCCAGTTACAAACCTTTGCTCTACCATGGTGTACTGCCTGCAAGATATGCTGGTGTAATGGTGGCATAAAACTTGTGAGAGAGACCATCAAATACCTGATTTGATTTAAGGCCCACTCACTGACATGGAGCTCAAGCCCAGTGTTTCTTGGGTGACCAAGATCCTGCAACTAGATAGTCCAGGGACCTAGGGGAAACCAAATAATACTTTTCTGCAAAAGAAACAAAGCAGCAATAAAATAACCCCAGTGACATTTTGCTATCTTCATAGACTAGACTGCTCTGTCATCATTATAGAAGCTTCCACCTACAGCTCATGGGAACAAACACAGAGTCCCACAGCCAAACAATATGCTGAGATTGAAAGGTCATGGAATACTCAGTCCCAAATGGGATGTCTTCGTAAAATTCCTCCTCTTAGTGCTTATGGAACCCAGTTGAAGAGGAGGCAGAAAGAATGTAAGAGCCAAATGGAATAGAGGTGACCACAGAAACAAGGACTGCTAAAAACAGCAATAGTGACACAGATAATAATTCAGAGGCTGAGGTAACACAAGTCTGTATCATTTGGAGTCCTATAGCTGAAAGGAGAAGCGGATACATGCCCCCACATCTAAACCAAAAACTACCTCCAACTGATAATCACTTGCAAATGAAAATTTAGTTTTCTTTTAGGGAGTCTCTTTGGGGATACAAGGTGCTCCTAAGGGCAGATCCTGTTCCCAGTAGCAAATGCCCAACAGAAAATGAACTAAAAGGCATCTTTGGAGGTTTCTTACCTCATAATATTATGCCAGACTTTAAATTTTTTTTAAAGTTGATTGAGTTTACTTATTCATTTTACATTCTTTTCACATCCCCTTCCGTCCTGTCCTGTCAGTCCCATCTTCCCATCACCTCCCCCCACTCACTCCCCTCCCCTCAGAAAAGGGGAGTCCACTGTACCCTCCCTGCCTAGCACATCTAGTCACATCAGGACTGAACACATCCTCTTCTTTAAAGGCCGTGCACCCCTGCTGCATTGGGGTAGTTGTCAAATAACATGAATCAAAGTGTATATCAGAAACAGCCCTTGCTCCACTTGCTAGGGAACCCACATGGTGACTGAGCTGCCCATTGGTTACATATCTGCTAGGGTCTTAGGTCCAGTTCATGCATGCTCTTTGATTGGTGCTTCAGTCTCTGTGAGCCTCCATTGGCCTAGGGTAGTTGTCTCTTTTGGTCTTTTTGTAGAATTCTTGCCCCTCTGGGTCTTTCTATCCTTCCCATCCACCTGGCAGTGAGTCTCAGCTTCTCTTTAGATCCTCTGAAGCATGGAGGTTCTCAGAGGGCAATTATGCTATGTTCATGTCTGTAAGCATGTCAGAGTATCATTTGTAGTGATAGGGGTTAGCTCTCTCTCGGGGTAGGTCTCAGGTTGGGCCTCTCATTGGTTGGACATTCCCTCAATTTCTGGTATATCTTTATCCCTGGGCTTCTTATATACAGGATAACATTTGGGTTGAAGTTTTTGTGGGTGGATTAGTGATCCCTTCCCTCCCCTGGAAGTGTTACCTAGCTCTGAACCCATTTTTTAAAATTGATTTTTTAAAATTTTTGGTGTTTAATTTCTTGAGTTCTTTATATATTTTGGATTTTAGGTCTCTGTTTGGTGTAGGGTTGGTGAAGATCTTTTCCCAATATGTACGGTGATGTTTCAACCTATTGGTGGTGTACTTTACTTTACAGAAGCTTTTCAGTTTCATGACATCCCATTTATTAATTGTTGGTCTTAGTGTTGGAGCTGTTGGTGTTCTATTCAGAAAGTTGTTTCCTGTGCCAGTGCATTCAAGGCTGTTCTCTACTTAGTGGGACTTAATGTACCTGGTTTTATGTTGAGGTCTTTGATGAAATTGGACTTAAGTTTTGTGTGGAGTAATAGATATGAATCAATTTGCACTCTTCTACATGGTGAGATCCAGTTAGACCTACATATTATTTTAAGATGCTTTCCATTTTCCACTGTATTGGTATTGGCTTCTTTGTTTAAAAAAATCAAGTGTCAGTAGGATTTTGCTTTATTTCTGTGTCTTTGAATCAATTCTATATTCAAGCTGTGTTTTTATGCCAATACCATGTAGTTTTAAATACTACAACTTGAAATCAGGGGTGGTGATACGTCCAGAAGTTTGTTTTTTTTATTGTTTAGGATTGTTTTTACCAACCTTGAATTTTTTTTGAATTTTTGCATATGAATTTGAGAATTGCTCTTTCTAGCTCTGTAAAGAACTGTGTTGGAATTTTGATGGTAATTGCATTGAATCTGTAAATTGCTTATGATAAGATGGCTGTTTTCACTGTTACACTTACTGATCCAAGAACATGAGAGATCTTTCCATCTTCTGATATCTTTTGTCAGAGACTTAACATATTTGTCATACAGGTCTTTTACTTGCTTTGTTAGAGTTACTCCAAGATACTTTATATTGTGTGTGACTATTGTGTAGGGCGTTTGTCCCCCTTTGTTCTTTCTCAGTTCACTTATCATTTGTATACATGAGCGCTACATATTTTTTGAGTTAATTTTGTATCCAATCACTTTTCTGAAGGTGTTTACCAGTGGTAGGAATTCTGTACAATTTAGGGGGTCACTTATATATACACTCTCATATCATCTGTGAAAAGAGATACTTTGACTTCTTCCTTTCCAATTTGTTTCCCCTTGATCCCCTTACTACTCTAGCTAGAACTTAAGTACTATGTTGAATATACATGTAGAAAGTAGAAAGCCTTTTCTTGTGTCTGATTTTAGTGGACTTGCTTTAAGTTCTCTCCATTTAATTTGATGTTGACTTTTGGCTTGCTGTATATTACCTCTATTATGTTTAGGTACAGACCTTGTATCTCTGCTCTTTCCAAGACTTTTTATCATGAAGGGTTGTTGAATTTTGTCAAAGGCTTCTTTCAGCATCTAGTGAGATAATCCTTTTTTAAGGTTGTTTATATGGTGGATTACAATGATAAGGTTCCATATGTTGAACCATCTCTGAATCCCTGGGATAAAGCATATTTGGCCATGGTGGATGATGTTTTTGATGTGTTCTAGGATTTGGTTTGCGAGTATTTTATAGGGTATATTTGCATCAATGTTCATGAGGGAAATTTGTCTAAAATTCTCTTTCTCTGTTAAGTTTTTGTGTGGTTTAAGTATGAGGGTGATTGTAACCACATAAAATAAATTCAGAAATGTTCCTTCCATTTCTATTTTGTGGAATAATTTGAAGAGTATTGGTATTAGTTCTTCATTGAAATTCTGGTAGAATTCTGTGCTAAAACTATCTGGTTCTGGATTTCTTTTGGTTGGGAGACATTTGATGACTGCTTTTATTTACTTAGGGGTTTTAGGACTGTTCCAATTGTTTGTTGATCTTAATTTAACTTTGGTAACTGGAATCTGTCAAGAAAATCATCCATTTCATTTAGATTTTCCAATTTTGTGGAGTACAGTATTTTAAAGTAAGACCTAATCTTTGGATTTCTTCACTGTCTGTTGTTATATTTCCCCTTTCCTTTCTGATTTTGTTAATTTGGTTACTGTCTCTCTGCCTTTTAATTATTTTCACTAATGGTTTGACTATCTTGCTGGTTTTCAGAAAGAATCAGCTCTTGCTTTCATTGAGTTTTCATATTGTTCCCTTTGTTTCTAATTTATTGATTGTAACCCTGAATTTGATTATTTCCTGGCATTTACTCTTCTTGGATGTGTTTGCTTATTTTTCTTCTATAATTTTTAGGTGTGCTTTTATATGGATACTATGAGAACTCACCAATTTCCTTATGAAGGCATTTATTCCGATGAACTTTCCTCTTAGCTCTGCTTTCATTGTGTCCCATATGTTTTGCTAAATTATGCCTTAAGTTTCATTGAATTCTAAAATTTTTTTTTGATTTTCTCTTTATTTCTTCCCTGACCCAGTAGTCATTCAGTAGAGAGTTGTTCAGTTTCCATGAGTTTGTGGGTTTGCTGTTGTTGTTGTCCAACTTTAATTCATGGTGATCTGATAAGATACAGGGAGTTATTTGAAGATTGTTGTTAGGTCTATTTGATTCACAATATCTGTTAATTTCATTATTTGTCTGTTTAGTTTCTGTCTTGATGATCTGTCTGTTGGTGAGAATGAGGTATTGAAGTCTCCCGTTATTAATGTGTGGGGTTCAATGTGTGATTTAAACTTCAGTAGTGTTTCTTTTATGAATATGGATGCCTTTGTGATATAGATGTTCAGAATTAAGATGTCATCTTTGTGGGTTCTTTTCTTTGATGAGTATAATGACTCTTTCTCATCCATTTTGATGAATTTTGGTTGAAATTCTATTTCAGTAGATACTATAATGGGTACCCCAGCTTGTTTGGGAAACCATTTTTGAGCCTTTTAGTCTGAGGAAATGTTTATATTTGTTGCTGAGGTTGTTTCTTCTATACAGAAGAATTATGGCTCCTGTCTATGCATCCATTTTGTTAACCTGTGTCTTTTTTATTGGGAATTGAGTGCATTGATGCTGAGAAATATTAATGACCAATGATTCTTAATTTTTGTGATTTTGATATTGGTGGTGGTTGAGTGGGCATGGTGTGTGTTTGTTTCCCTTCTTTTGGTTTTGTTGGTGTAGAATTATTTGTTTTCTGTGTTTTTCTGGGTATACTTAACCTCCTTGGGTCGGAGTTTCCTTCTAGTATCTTCTGTAGGACTGGATTCATGAATAGATATTGTTTAAATTTAGTTCTGTTGTGGAATATTTTGTGATATCTACATATTCTGATAATCTTTACCAACCCCACACCTGACAGAAGGTTAATATCCATATTTACAAAAAAACTCAAGAAATTAAATGCCAAGAAATCAAATAATCCAGTCAAAAAATGAGGAACAGAGCTAAACTGAGAATTCACAAAGGAGGAATCTCTAATGGCAGTGAGACATTTGAAGAAATGCTCAACATTCTTAATCATCAGAGAAATGCAACTCAAGACAAATGTGAGAATCCATCTCACACCCATCAGTATGGCTAAGATAAAAAACCCAGTAAGTTTTAATATCATTGTTCTCGGCACAGTTGACAGCAGTGTATAGTTGTCCATTTCAGATAGCATTCTGTCTGAAGTTGAAGCAAGAGCTCTTTCTTGCCTAGTGACTGCCTTGCCACTAATGCAGCCATCTCCAAATGGAGATTCTTTGATGCTCATCATCTACTTGAAGTAGAATAGGGGGTGCTGTCAGAAGCTGACATGATTTTTTTAATGTTTATTTATTATTTCAAGTTACATCTCCATCAAGGTACCCTCTTTCCACCCCCCCCCAGTTCCACCCTCCTACCCTCTCCTCCGTCTCCCATCCATTCCACTCCTCTGATGTGGAGTGTCCCTACATATCAGCCCCTCTCAGTTCAACAGTCATATGAGTGCTAAGAGCTTCCTCTTGCACTGGGGGTCTACATGGTAGCATCCCTAGGGTAAATTATACCATTAATAGCTTACAAAGTCTATGTTCTTAATCTTTTTGGTATGTTGGTTGTAGGATAGTTATCCTGTACAATATGGCTAAAATCCAATTATAAGTGAGTAGATGCCATGTGCATCTTTCTGAGTCTGGGTTAGGTCACCCAGGAGGAGCTTTCCTAGTTCCATCCATATGGCTGTGAATTGCATGATTTCCTTGTTTCTGATAGCTGAGTAGTATTCCATTGTGTATATATACCACAATTTTTTTTTTTTATCCATTCGTAAGTTGAAGGACATTTGGGTTGTTTCCAGTTGCTAGCTATTACAAATAAGGCTGCTCTGAACATAGATGAGTATATGTCCTTGCTGTTTGGTGAGCAATCGTTTGGGTGGATACCCAGAAGTGGTAAGTCTGGGTCTTGAGGTAGGACTATTCCAAGTTTTCTAAGATATCACTAGACTGATTTCCATAGAGGTTGTACAAGTTTGCACTCCCACCAGCAATGGAGGAGTGTTCTCCTTTCTCCAAAACCTCACCAGCATGTGCTGTCATTTGAGCTTTTGATCTTAGACATTCTGACAGGTGTGAGAGGGAATCTCAGAGTCATCTTGAGTTGCATTCCTCTGATAATTAAGGATGCTGAGCATTTCTTCAAGTGTCTCACTCCCATTAGAGATTCTTCCTTTGTGAATTCGCAGTTTAGCTTGTTTCCCATTTTTTGATTGGATTATTTGGTTTCTTGGTATTTAATTTCTTGAGTTCTTTATAAATTATGGATATTAGCCCTCTGTCAGATGTGGGGTTAGTAAAGATCTTTTCCCAATCTGAAGGTTGCCGTTTTGTTCTAATGACAGTTTCTTTTGCCTTACAGAAGCTTTCCAGTTTTATGAGGTCCCATTTATTGATTGTTGGTCTTAGAGCCTGAGCTGTTGGTGTTCTGTTTAGGAAGTTGTCACCTGTGCCAATGAGTTCGAGGCTTTTCCCCACTTTCTCTTCTATTAGATTAAGTATGTCAGGCTTTGTGTTCAGGTCTTTGATCCAGTTGGACTTAAGTTTTGTGCAAGGTGAAAGGTGATAAGTATGGATCTAATTTCATTCTTTTACATGTCGACATCCAGTTAGACCAGCACTATTTTATGAAGATGCTGTCATTTTTCCATGATATGAATTTGGCAACTTTGTCAAAAATTAATTGACCACAGGTGTGTGGGTTTATTTCTGGGTCTTCGATTCAATTTCATTGATTCACTGGTCTGTTTCTATACTAGTACCATGCTAGTTTTATTACTATTGCTCTGGAGTATAGCTTGAAATCTGGGATGGTGATATTACCAGATTTTTTAATTGTACAGGATTTATTTAGCTGTTCTGGTTTTTTTGTTATTCCATATGAAGTTGAGAATTGTTTTTTCCAGATCTATAAATAATTGTGGTGGTATTTTGATAGGAATTGCATTGAATCTGTATGTTGCTTTTGGCCATTTTTATTATGTTGATCTTACCTATGCATGAACATGGGAGATCTTTCCATCTTCTGATGTCCTCTTCAATTTCTTTCTTGAAGGACTTGAAGTTATTGTCATACAGGTCTTTCACTTGCATGTTTAGAGTACCCCCAGGTATTTTATATTGTTTGTGGCTATTGTGAAGAGTGTTGTTTCCATTATTTCTTTCTTAGCCCATTTATATTTTGTATAAAGATGGGCTTCTGATTTTTTGAATTGATTTTGTTTCCAGCCACCTTGCAGAAGATATTTATCAGTTATAGGAGTTCTCTGGTGGAGTTTTTGGGGTCACTTAGGTATACTATCATATTGTTTGAAAATAGGGGTAATTTTACTACTTTGTTTCCATTTTGTATCCTCTTGATGTCCTTTAGTTGTCTTCTTGCTCTAGCTAGGACTTCAAGTACTATGTTGAAGTGATATGGGGAGAATGCATATCCTTGCCTAGTCCCTGAGTTTAGAGAAAATGTTTTAAGTTTCTCTCCATTTAATTTGATGTTGGCTACTGGCTAGCTGTATATCACCTTTATTATTTCTAGGTAGGGTCTTGTATGTCCGTTCTGTCCAGGACTTTTAGCATGAAGGGCTGTTGGATTTTTTGTCAAATGCTTTTTCAGCATCTAGCGAGATGATCATGTGGTTTTTTTTTTCAGTTTGTTTATATGGTGAATTATGTTGATGGATTTTCATATGTTGAACCATCCCTGCATTCCTGGGATGAAGCCTACTTGATCATGTTGTATGATACTTTTGATGTGTTCTTGGATTTGGTTTGCCAGTATTTTATTAAATATTTTTGCATCTATGTTCATGAGAGAAATTGGTCTGAAGTTCTCTTACTTTGTTGGATCTTTGTGTGGTTTAGGAATCAGGGTGACTGTGGCCTCATAGAATGAGTTTGGCAGTGTACTTTGTGATTTTATTTTGTGCAGGAGCTAGTATTTCTTTAAAACTCAAGCCATATAAAGACATATAAAGACATAACCACAACAAAAGTGTGAGAAACAATAGACCAGTATACATGTTGAACATAATCACAAAAGTTCTCAACAGAATACTTGCAAACAGAATATTGGAACACATCAAAAAGATTATTTAGAGAGCTGGAGAGAAATCATTCGCTGCTCTTTCAGGAAACATGTTTGATGCCCATCAACCACATGGCTGCTCAAAAACAACTGTAAATCCATTTCCATTATATGCTTTTTCTGTTCTCCATAAGCACCAGGCACACAAGTGGTACCCAGACATATATGTAAACAAACAAACAAAAATCCATCTATATAGAATGAAGAATGAAAGGAAAAGATTATTCTATATGATCACAGTAGTCAAGATTGCTTTATTTTAGATTTTCAGGGATTATTGAACATATGAAAATTTATAATTGCAAAAAACATATGTGCTTAAAACTTTTTTTGCCAACTCGACACAAACTAAGGCTACCTGGAAAAAGGGAAACTCAATTGAAGATTCTAGAACAAATAATATAAAATACCATGTTTGATCTCATACAGCATCAGTACACTTTTATCTTTACTTGGAGGGATAAATTTTTTATTACAAAGTTACACTTATAATCAATAAAAAGTACATGACCATAAACAATTTTATTGGGGTAAAATTGGCTTCTGAGAACTTTGAATATTTATCTCCACATTAATCACTGCCGATTTCTTAAATCTTCTTTCATTAGGATTAAGAACAGATTAAGATATATGCTTATAAACATGGATATTTAAAGGGAATTGGACAACATGACTATTTTGCAGACTAATAAAAGTAGATTCATTTTTAGGGAATTTGCATCTGACTCTTCCAGCCTTGAGCTGTTGATCAGGCTTAGGGGTCTGGCCATAATTCCTTCCTATTGAAAATGTCTCAAATACAATCAGAAAGTGTTGGGTTACTCCATAGGAATGATGTCATTATGGTACCAGTGAGCCCATCTTGTTTTGTAGGTTACTCATTGCATGCAGATTTCAGTGATACATTGAATATAAGTAAATTTCCTGGTTTTTAACTTATTCTTTGAGGTCAGCATCAGTTACTTAAAGTATTTAGTACAGACATCTGTGTATTAGGAATTTCTTTTGGAATCAATGTAGGTGTTTATTAATCTTTTCATGGCATTTTTAATCTCTTTATTTCTCAGTGTGTAAATGGCTGGATTTAGGAGAGGTGTAAAAACAGAGTAAAATACAGCAAGAAATTTATCCAACCAGGTGATTTTGAGGGGCCACACATAGATGAAGATGCAGGGCACAAAAAGTATCATCACCACAATGATGTGGGCAGAGCACGTGGAGAGTGCCTTTGATGCACCAGCTTTAGAGCTCTGGTGAACAGTGATAAGAATATATGTGTAGGATATGAGCAACAGAATGAAACAGGTCACACCCACAACCCCACAGTCAGCATTCATTAATATATCCAAGTCATGAGAATCCATACAGGCTAGCTTGATTATCAGTGGCATATCACAGAAAAAACTATCAATCTCCTTGGGGCCACAAAAAGGCAGCTCCACAATCACTACCAGGTGACTCATGGCATGGACAAAGCCAATGGTCCAGGAAGTCAACACCAACCCCCTGCATCTTTTCAGGCTCATGATGGTGAAGTAATGGAGTGGTTTGCAGATGGCCACATAGCGGTCATAAGCCATTACCACCAACAGAACCATCTCTCCTGCAGCGATGCAATGGGCGAAGAAAACCTGGGACATGCACCCTGAAAAGGAAATGGTCTTGGTTTCTCTGAGGAAGTCTGTGATCATCTTAGGAGTGGTGACTGAGGAAAGCCACATATCAACAAAGGACAGGTTGGCCAACAAGAAGTTCATGGGGGAATGGAGATTGGGTTCAGTGGTTATTAAGAATATGATGACAACATTTCCAGACACAATGAGCAGATAAAGCATAAAAAACATTATGAAGAGTAAAGCTTGAATACTCTGTGAGTGTGCAAGTCCCAAAAGCACAAATTCTGATACCATGGACTGATTCCCTCCATCCATGTTACTCATGTGTCCTCAGAAACAAACTGGAGAAAAAGAATAATAAATTAGAGAGATGTGAAAATGAGTTAAATAGTTGAATTTGATATTCACATTAAAAGTCAACTTCTACACCCAAAGTACAAAAGCATAAATAGAAATACAAGTCTTTCCAAGCTTTGAGAAATATTGCTCCCTAAAATTAAAGCTAATGCAACAAGAGCAACTGTGGAAGAAGAGATGCATCAGGTGTGCACATGGTGTATCAGGAAATTCCTCTTGCAGGTGTGCAGTTAGACAGTAAGACAGCAACTTGAAGCCTACAAATGTTTGTGATTTCACCAGTAAGTGAGTTTCTGACCATTAGCCTAATAAGAAATCATCTGAATGTGTCAACAGCAATCATGACAATTCATAACTAAAATGAGGTTTGTATTTTTGACCTTATAGGAATTATATTTAGTTTCAGTTTAAAAGTTAAATAGGATCCAGCCATTTTAATAGCATATATAATGACTCCATTGATCATCAGCAATGTAATTTCTGTGACATCATTTAATTACAACATTTTAAATGGTATAAAGTAGATATTCCAATCTTGTTTGGTGTATACTCTACAGAATATCATATAAAATATATTTGAAATTGAGATGTAAAAACCAGGATCAGAATATTTCATCAACAAAAATTCATCCTAGGATTTATTTTTCAGCTAAACTTGTTATTGAGCTACTATTGCAAATACATGTGTAAATGGTAACTAAAGAAGAGGGACCCCCATATTCAAGCCTGAAGTCTGCAAGTTACATTAAGTTTAGTTTTAACAGTTGAAAATATTGCTTTTGAATTTTACAATTTTACCAACTAATCTTTAGAATGCTATACTGAAGTATTGTAGTTTCTGGACAGGAATGATATATTATCTCTCTTTTACATATTATCTGTTTTCTCATTATGTCACTTACCTATTAATCATCTCTATTATTTGAAAGAAGAATAGAAGTTACATAAATATATAATAAAAGCGTGCCTTTGATTGTCAACTTTGAATAAACATAACTCTTAAACTTTTGGTGAAAAACAGTTATTCACCCAAAGCACAGGCAGAATGCTTTTATCAATATGCAATAGAAAATACTCAAACTGTATGGTGGGAAAACACTGCCCATTTTCTTCAATCTTCAGTAATTTTCCTGGTGATTATCAAATTTTAGGTCTTATTCTGTTATTTTCTAAAATTTCTGCAGTGAAGGAAGACAGCAAGTGAAAAATGAATTCTCTCTCAAATTATTACCAGAGTTATATCCACATTCCCTTTTTATGAGGAGTCTAAAGGGTAAGGAAGCAAAGAATGTCCTAAAAACATTAGGTAACATCCACTTGCTGTAGAAGCATGATAGTAGATAAGAGTCATGTATGCTACAAATAAATATATGTACTTTCGAGAGATTATCAGAAACTCTAAGGAGCACACACTGATGTTACACCAAATAGGTCTGCGAAGCTTGAAAGTTTTGATAATATGAATTTTACTTCTAAATTATTTTTTGTCATCCTAAAAATTTCTAGAATAGCTTTCAAAAACTCATTGTGTATCTTCTTGAACAATTTATTTAGATGACAGAAATTTAGAATTTCATTGTTTAAGATAGAAATTTGCTGCAAGTTTACCACTCAAATTCCTAGAAGATGATTTGTCTCCTTTCTGTTTATTTTCATGTACATGCCTAAACAATGTTGTTTGTACTGTTTTAGGCAAGATTTTATTCTCTGCTGAACACTTGGTTTCAGATTGTGTATATATAAGTGTAGCCAAAGTTTTTTAATTATCCAATATATCCATTCTGCTTTGTTTTACTAAAGTTATTGTGCTTAATACCTCTACCTCCTTTCCACCCTTTGTTCCCTTCACCCACTAACCCTAACCCTACGTGGGATAGAAAGAAGGTAAGTGGGAGAAGGGGCGTAGGTCTCTTTGAGCTACTTCCTGCTGATTAGTGTGGTTGTATACTTTGGGGGTAATACCAGTGTCATTAGAAGTCCAGCAAACCAGTCAACTAGGAAACCAGCAAACCAGGAGATGGCATCAGGAAGGTCAAGCTGCAGTTTGGGGTAGCACCAGAAACTAAGAGAGCAGCAACAGCTTTCTACCTTGTAGCCCTTTCTCTTCTTTGTAGAGTTTTCTCCTACCTCTTCCTAGAACATTTTCTCTTCTCTGTAGAGCCTTTTCTCTTCTTTGTAGAACCTTTTTTGCAGGGGTTAGATAAATTAGATTTAGAAAATATATAGGAGTTTCTGATACTGTCTCTTAATTCGGGGCCTGAAGAGCATTATCAGCATGAAGTCAGGAAAAACAGGAAAGACTTAATAGACTGAAAAACAAGGTTGAAGTCAGGAAAACAGGAAAGACTCAATAGACTTGAAACAAAGTATCTGGCCTGACATTGTTTTCAGCTGCTAAGTGGGCGGAGCCCAAATTAAGCTGAAACAGAGTTCCTCCTATTTAAGGACAGTGCATGGAGCCCAGAAGAAGAAGAGGCCCCTGATGCTAGAGAGCTCCAAGAGTCCTGCTGAAAAAAGTGCTGGCCATCATTTGATGGCCAGATTTCCCTGAAGCAGAAAGAAGCTGGTGAGCAAAGAAAGCCTGAGCAAGACACCAAAAGGCCAAGGACTGGATCCTGTGGCTCAGCTTTTGCCTGGAGGGGTTTGATCTGTCCGATCAGTGGCCTAGGGGAAACTGTGCCTGGCTTTAAGGACTGAGGCAGAGCAGCTGAGTTCCTGATTCAAAAGAAGTAAGTTGGCCTGCAGACGGCTGGGGTCTCCCACAGAGAAGAAAGCATGAAGCCTTATTTAAGGTGAGACTGCAATAACCAACTTACCCTGACGAACCTGCATCTGAGAGATCCAGAAAAAGGACTGCTAAGTGCATTCAAGAATCTACAACAAAGACTGTGTTCCTGATGACTGAGGACCTGCCCCAGAGACTGTATCATTCTAAAAGGTTATGAAAGTAGTTGTTATAATTATCAATAGGTTTAGTGGACAGGTTAAAGGGGTTGTAGGAATTTATAGGATTAATAGTTAAGAAATTGTTGGTGTTTGTTATAAGTGAATTTAGTAATAAATAAATAAGTGTTAAATAATAATTTAAAAGATCAGTTACACTTTTTACTCTTACTTCTTTATAAAGCCCATTCTCTTTTACTTCTTTGTGGAGCTTACTCCTTTGTGGAGCTCCTTCTCTCTTTTCTCTTTGTAGTCCCCTTCTTCTCAGGGCTCTGGCCTTTCCCCCCTCCTTTGTAGAGCCCCCTTATCCTCGGGGCTCTGACTTTTTATCCCTCCTTTTAGAGCTCCTTTCTCCTCATGGCTCTGGCTTTTTATTTCTCTCACAAGTCCTCAGAGTTAAACTTGCTCAGCTGGTTAAGCCATGCCCCTGCTAGCTCATGAGACCTTTAATACTTTATATCTGTGCCTTAAGCAGCCCACCTAGGATTAAACAGAAACATTCTCACAATTGGTTTTATTAAACTCCTACCACATAGAAGCATATATAATCACTTTTCTTTAAAATACTTGATACTTACAATTTCTTCAAGTTGACATAAATGTATGCAGTAAGTAACTATGGCATATGTAGATGCAAAAGACCTATTAGGTATGCTGATGGTTTTTTAGAAACCTTAAAAGTATTTCATGATTCTTTTTCTTTATCAGTTGTGCTATAAGTGTTTTGAAGAGCCTAGATTCAGAACAGTATTCCATTATTTCAACTTGAATTCTTGCCTTTAATTTGGTGACTATCCTCACAGAAAGTACTAATTTTGACTTTTAAATGAATAATTTTTAAAAAGTCAAAGAAGGGAAACACACCAAATTATCCTTTTAAGAGTTTTTAAACTAAGTATTTATTCTTTTCTTGGATTGAAGATTTTACCATGTAGATCATTTGTTTTCAGAATTCTAAACTTTGTAATAGTGTCAATATTTGTATTTTTGTAAGCATTTGTAAAGAGATTCAGAACTACATACATGAATAGATACTATGTAGTAAATTCTGTTGACTTTATATTGTACTGTACTTGCTCCTCTGTCCTGTTTTCTGGTAAGCTGTTTGATCTAATTTCTGAAATAAAGAAGGGTTATGCTTCTCCACACTCACTTGAACATTTTATCATGTTTCTGAGCTGAGTATTGTCTTATCTACTGTGTACTCTATAATTAAATAACGTTGCTATTTATTAAGACACAAGGAATTCTTATATAATGTTAGCTAGATCCTGCTAATACTTATCACTGAATAAGCAATAATGATCTTTAGATGCAAACATGAACACAAGGGTTTATTTTGGTAGTGTTTGCACTTATGTTAATCCACAGAAAATTATGGTAGCTTAAAAGATAGTGAAATCATTTAATTGGCTTCTAAAAATAACAGAAGATTAAAAATTGCTCAAATCCATATATAATACAAAATGTACAATAACATAGAAATATTTCAAGCATTATCTTAGAATATCAGAGAGATAACTTGCCATATTCATATTTTTCTCCTGGATTATATTTTCTTCCATCTGATGTGTGCTTGTGAAGACATCTATTTCATACAGATGCAGTCTCTTGGAAGTAGGTCCTCTAAGACTGACCTATATTCTCTGTCTGAAGTAGTCCCATGGGTGATTTGATTTGTTATGTTTTCTGAGTTAAATGAGAACCCTGGAAATAATTATCCTGGACATCTCTCTGGGATTTCTCTTTTGAGAATGGTACAAAGTGCTAATTATATGTGAAATTGTAGAGACATTCCTATTTGTCATCCCAGAATTGAGAACATCAATCTATTTTTCAAAATTATTCACTCGACCAATAAGAACCGAGATGTTTTTCTGATATCCTGATATGATATTATGTCTATTTCTTATTGGTGAATAAAATTGTTTTATATTTACAAGAGGCCATGTGCTTGATAGGGTGAAATATGACTAAAAGAAAAGCCATGCTGTGAATGTAGTTCTTAGTGCATGGCAAGATTTTGTCAAATTGGATGCTATCTTGGTCACTTGGTTGACATATTTCAGTTTGATAGGTGATTCTATATGATGGTAGAAGGTACAAATTGGGTGTTAAGTTATCAAAACCCCATTGCTTTAAATTATTTTTTTCTTATTTTTAAGCATTGATGATGTATATGCATATGAGTTCTTGTATATTTATGGAAGTTAGAGAATAACTTAATGAAGTTGAGTTTATCCTTCAATAAATGCTGGTAAACATGTGTGGAAAGAGGAAACTTCATTCACTTTTAGTGGTGTGAGAACTGGATAATTCAACCTGGAAATCAAAGGATAATTCTTCAAAAGCTAAAGCTTTACACTCCTTTGCATATCATCAAAGGACTCAACATCTTACTCTAAAAATACTTGATCAGCAATCTTCATTGCTAGTCTATTCATAATAGGGATTTTATGCTGATTTCAGTGGTAACTGGGATAATTCAAATTTCATCCAAAGTGTTTTTTCTTTTAAGTATGGGGTCAAATTATTTGGAAACAGAAATATTTTATCTTCTTTATAAGATTAGGAATTAATTCTATTTTATATGTACAGGTATATGGCATGGATATTTATGTATCACATATGTGTAGTGTCCACCAAGGTTAGTAATGGGGTACATTGTATGAAACTATGTGTCTGTCCTTCCTCACCTATCTGAGGCATTCTCTGATTGGTTTTAATAAAAACTTGATGACCAATAGCTAGGCAGAAAGTAGAAGGTGAGACTTCCTGGTAGAGTATAAGGGAAGATGGAAAAGAGAAGAGAAGAGGGGATTCAATGTGAAGACATGGAGGTGATGGGTGTGAGCAGAGAGGTAGACTGGATGGTTATGGGACATAGGTAGAATTAGTCAGGTTAGAGGAGCTGGGTAATAGCCCACGTTATAAGCCTACGCTTTTAAAATATACAAAAGTCTCTGTGTCCTTATTTTTATTTACTTATTTATTTATAAATTTTATTTATTTGTTTATTTTACATCCCAATCAATATCCCTTCCCTCCTATCCTCCTAGTACCAACCCTACCACCCACCTTTATCGTCCCTATCCAGTATCAACCTACCCCTGCAAATCAAATTGCATCTGGAGCAAGTGCCTCCTCCTCCCTGAGGCAAGAAGTCAGCTTCTCTAGAAAAATAGGATTCACAAGGAGATAACTGCTTACAATCAGAGATAGACATGGTTCTATTTGCTAGGAGACCCACCTGAGGACCAAGCAACCCATCAGCTTCATAAGTGTAGTGGGCTTAGGACTAGTCCACAGAAGCACTTTAGTTGGTGTTTCAGTCTCTGTGAGATCCCTATGTTTGAGTTAATTCACTATGTGGGTCTTCTTCATTGGGTGAAAATTGGGGAGCTGGGTCCTTATTTATATATCTGTTAAGTCCATAAAAGTCCAGCTACAGGATAGAAGAGGCCGTTATTTCCTAGAACTGGAGTTACAGATAGTTGTGAGTTATCATGTGGGTGCTGGGTATTGAACCCTGGTTCTCTGAAAGAGCAGCCAATACTCTTAACCTTTGAGTCATCTCTAAAGTCTTTAAGTTCTTCTGTTTTGCATTTCTTTCATTATCCTATTGCTTTTAAACACTATATTGAATAAAAATGTCAATAATGGACTAGCTGCTTTCATTCCTGATTTTAAAGAAGATATTTTCACTTTTTCTCAATTTAGTATATTGTTTTCATAGGTCTGCCATATGTAACCTGCATTACGTAGAAGTGTGTTCTTTATATTTATGATTTCCTGACAGCTTTTATTATGAAAGTCTGCTAATATTGTGATGACTGTAATGGTCAACTCTTTGTTTATGTATATGTGGGTATATATGATCATATTTTATTGCATACCTGTGTGGTATCCTCAAATAATTAATTTTAAAAATGAAATTTAATAGAAAATTTCTTCCCTCAGGTAATATTCTGATCATGTAAGTCAGCATGCTAGATGAGAAAAATTATCTAAAATTTACAATGACTATAAAAGGTTGTTCTTATTCTTATTAGTAACAATAGATATTATAAGTAAAACTGAGGCAGTAAAATACATCTGTGGTGGGAGCTACCTCTTTTTAGTTCTCTTTAGTGAATTAGTATGCCTATCACTTTGGCATCTAGCAGCACATAAAGGGGGAGGTTGGCATCCTTGGACTTGAGCCCTAGGTGGATGGAGCCCAGTTGAGGCCACAGCTCTGTGAGAAACATGAAATACCTTGTTGAAGGGGCACTGCTAAAAACTGCACAAGCTGCAGATGATGTCAGTTTTCCGAGAAGCCACTAGATATTACCAGAGACCTTGTGTGCCCTTGAGACTGCCAAGGATTGCAAGATGATGCTATATATAAACCATAGAGCTCCAAGCAGCTCTTTCTTCCTTTTTCCCCTATAGACTGAGAGTTCAGCCCATGCTGGAGAGGTGCACAACAAGGTATGCCATTTGTCAGCCTTTAGGCCACAATCCGGTAAGTCGGCCTAAGAAAGCTGGTAGAAAAGGCATAGCACAGAACCTGCTGAGTGAAAGTTCTTAAAAAATTGGACATTAAATTCAACAATCTAATGAGAAAGGATGTTGAGCATTTCTTCCATTGCTGGTGAGAGTGCAAACTTGTACAACCACTATGGATATCAGTCTGGTGATATCTTAGAAAATTTGGAATAGCTCTACCTTAAAACCCAGTCAGACTACTACTGTGTATATACATCCAAATGCTTCCTCTACAGGCCATATTCATCCTATATGACTGATGGAAGAGTAGGCTATAATCTTTCGTACTTGTGTTTGGTTAAGACCCCCTCATGCTCCTATACATACTGAAAGGGGAGGCCACAAGGGCATCTCCCCAACTATGTTCATCAAAATTCTATTTCTAATAGCTAGAAACTGGAAACAACCCAGATGTTCTACAACAGATGAATGGATAAAAAAGCTGTGGTACATTTACACAATGGAATATTACTCAGCCATCAGAAACCAGGAAGTCATGCAATTTGCAACCAAATGGATGGAACTAGAAAAGCTCAACCTGAGTGAGCTAACCCAGATGCAGAAAGATGCACATGGCATCTATTCACTTATACCTGGATTTTAGCCATATAGTACAGGATAACTATACTGCAACCAACAGACTGAAAGATACAGGAACATGGCTTTTTTTTTTTTTTTTACCTGTTAGTGGGACACTTTGCCCTAATGGAACTGACATGTAGGCCCCCAGTGCAAGAGGAAGCTCTTAGCCCTCATATGACTGCTGAACAGAGGGGTGCTGATATGTAGGGCACTCCATACCAGAGGAATAGGATAGATGGGAGGGGGGGGAAAGGATGGGAGGTTTGGCCTGGGAGGGGTGGTAGGAGGGGACTTTAATGGAGATGTAACTTCAAATAATAAATAAACATTTAAAAAATTCGTCTATCTCAGGGCTCAAGAGTGCCAGAAGAGTGAGTGAGGAAAGCAGAGCTCGAAGGCCTCAGTAAAGAACATTAGGGCATGAAGCATACATGGGCTGAGGGGACTATAGAAATGAGTCTCTGCTGATGGAGGAAGCCGAACTCAAGTTTAGTAGTTAAAACAGCTGGCTTCATAAGCTGGACACAATCTAGTGGTTCAAATAAATTGACAACACGAACTGGCACAGTTAGGCCCAATGGATGCCAAGCTTTGAAAGGACTGCCTGGTGTAACCAGACTTTCAAAATCAAGTTTTCCCATATGGACATAACCTTTAACATATTAATATCCTTTCAAGAAAATTAAGATAAGATTGGTTAGATATTTTTTAGATATTAGGTATTATGTATTAGGTTATAAGATATAGGTATTTTATAGGTGTTTTAAATAAAATTTTCTGTTGCATACATCTAATAGGTATTTAGTGTTTTCTTTGTGCCAATATGTGCTACAATTACAATTCAGAATGCATATCAAAATTGCTCGCAATTAACACTGTATTGTAAAAATAGATTGTGAATTATGACATGTATATTATTAGAAATAATCTGAACTTAAAGGAGGTGTGCAGGTATTTTATTTAGCATGAGTTGCTCTTCTTAGCAAAAAGTTATCATTTTACTATTTTGTTCAATGACATTTAACAAATGAATACTGTTGGAATAACACTGTTTTCTGCATTGTTTCTGTAGAAAAACCTTAGCTTTTGATATTTAAAGGAATTTGATATATTTCAAAGTCATCTTCAATTACTAAAACATTTGAGATAATAATAAATGCACTGTGACAATAATACATCTAACACGACAGCCAGAGTAGACAGATAGCAATGATAAATTTATTTTATTTATTCTACCATTTTGTTTTATTTTTCCTATGTAAAGAGTATAAAATCTCTATATATTATATTTGGCTTTATTTCTGTTCTTTGTCTTATCACTGTATTTCAATCTATAACTTGAGAAAAGAGAAATGTATTGTATCTTATTATGATGCATATTATTAATCAAATGATGATTTTAGAAATATTTGAAACGTCAAAGATGATATTTAAAATTTTAGTCACAAATAAATATTAGTATTGTAACGAAATAACTCTTTAATTTTATAAAATTGTTTATTATATATTGTTAGCTATATGAAGTATTTATTTTTTCATTAATTAATTTATTCATTTTAACGCCTTGATTGCAGACCCATCCCTCCTTCTCCTCCCAATCCCACCCTACTACCCTCTTTCCCTATTCTCTCCTTCTGCTCAGAGAAATTGAACCTCCCCAACCCACAAACCCACCCTGGCACATCAAGTTGCATCAGGACAAAGTGTATCCTCTTCAAATGAGGCCAGGCAAGGCAGCCTAACTAGGGGAAAGGGATTCAAAGGAAGGCAACAGGTTCCAAATCAGAAACAGCCCTACATCCAAGTGTTAGGAGACCCACATTAGGGGACCAAGCTGTCCATCAGCTACATATGTGTAGGTGGCCTAGGTTCATGTATGATCTTTGGTTGGTGCTCTGTCTCTGTGATTACTCATGGGCCCAGGTTCGTTGGGTATGTAGATCTTCTTGTGGTTTCCTTGATGATTCCATCTTCCTCAAACCTACCCCCAAATTTTTCACAAGACTCCCTGAATAAAGCTTCTATGAACATAGTTGAGGAAATGTCCTTGTGGCTTGGTGAAGCATATTTTAGGTACATGCTCAGGATTGTTATAACTGGGTCTTGAGGTAGAACTACTCCCAATTTTCTGAGAGAGTGCCAGATAGATATTCAAAGTGGTTGTACAAGTTTGCACCCTCACCAGCAGTGGAAGAGTGTTTCCCTTGCTCCACATCTTTGCCATTGTGCTATCATTTGACCTTTTAATCTTAGCCATTCTGATGGGTGTAAGATATAATCTTATAGTCATTTTGAATTGCATTTCCCTGATGACTAGACATAGAGCATCTCTTTATGTGCTCTCAGCCATTAGAGATTCCTCTGTAGAGAATTCTCAGTTTAACTCTGTACCCCACTTTTTGATTGGATTATTTGGTTTGTTGGTGTTTAATTTATGAATTCTTTATATATTTGTATATTAGCTCTCTAATGGATGGATGTTAGTAAAGATCTTTCCCAATTTGTGGGCTGCAATTTTTCAAAATTTTTTACTTCAGGTTACATCTCCATCACAGTGTCCTCTTTCCACCCTTCCCAGTCTCGCCCTCCCACCCTTTTCCCCCTATCTCTTCCATCCCACTCCTCTGGAGTGGAATGTCCCTACATAACAGTCCCTCATCCCAGTTCAGCAGTCATATGAGGGCTAAGAGCCTCCTCATACACTGGGGGCATATAAAGCTGCTGCACCACTAGGGCCAAGTCTCTCACTGACAGGAAAAAAAAAGTCTATGTTCATGTTCCCTTTTGTGCATTCATTGTAGTATAGTTATCCTGTACTATATGACTATAATCTGACTATAACTGAATAGATGCCATGTGCATCCTTCTGGGTTTGGGTTAGCTCACTTAGGATGAGCTTTCTCTAGTTCCATCCATTTGGCTGCAAATTGCATGATTTTCTTGTTTCTAATAGGTGAGTAGTATTCCATTGTGTAGACATACCACAGCTTTTTAATCCATTCTTCAGTTGAGGGACATATGGGTTGTTTCCAGTTTCTAGCTATTACTAAGGTTGCTATGAACATAGATGAGGAAACTTCCTTGTGATTTGGTGAGGAATCATTTGGGTGTATACCCAGAAGTGGTATGGCTGGGTCCCGAGGCAGGTCTATTCCAAGTTTTCTAAGATATTGCTAGACTGACCTCCATAGTGGTTGCACAAGCCTGCACTCTCACCAGCAATGGAGGAGGGTTCCCTTTTCTCCACACCCTCACCAGCATATGCTGTCATATGAGTGTTTGATCTTAGCCATTCTGACAGGTGTGAGATGGAATCTCAGAGTCATCTTGAGTTGTATTTCTGTGATGATTAAGGATGCTGAGCATTTCTTCAAGTGTCTCTCAGCCATTAGGAATTCCTCCTTTGTGAAATCTGTTTAGCTCTGTTCCCCACTTACTATTGGCAGTATCCTTGGCCTTACAGAAGCTTTTCAGCTTCATGAGGTCCCATTTATTAGTTGTTTATTAGTGCCTGAACTATTGGTGTTCTGTTCAGGAAGTTGTTTCCTGAGATTATGAGTTCAAGGCATTTACCCATATTCTCTTATGTTAAAATTAGTGTATCTGGTTTTATGTCAAGGTCTTTGATCCACTTGGACTTGAATTTTGTGCAGAGTGATAGATTTGGATCAATTTATATTATTCTACATGCTGACATCCAGTTAGACCAACAGCATTTGTTGAAGATGGTTTTGTTTTTCCATTGTATGGTTTTGGCAACTTTGTCAAAAATCCACTGTCTATTACAAATACATCTGTGAACATTGTTGATGAAATGTCTTTGTAGTTTGGTGAAGAATCTTTGGATATATGTCCAGGAGGGATATGGCTGGGTCTTGAGTTAGAACTTCTCCCAATTTTCTAAGATTCTCCAGATTGACTTCCAAAATGGTTGTACAAGTTGGCACACCAACCAGCAATGAAGGAGTGTTCCTCTTTCTCCACATCCTTGCCATCATGTGCTATCATGTTAGTTTTAGATCTTAGCCATTTTGACATTGTGAAATGGGATCTCAGAGTTATCTTTAGTTGCATTTCCCTAATGACCAAAGATGTTGAACATTAATTGAGGTGTCTCTCAGCCTTTAGAGATTCTTCTTTTGTGAATTCTTGGTTTAGCTCTATACCCATTTTTGATGGGAGCTATTTGATTTTTTTTTGTTATTTAATTTCTTGATTTCCTTATATATTTTGGATATTATCCCTCTGTTGCATGTCAGATTGGTGAAGATCTTTTCCTAATCTTTAGGCTGCCATTTTGTTCCAAGGACAGTGTCCTTTGCCTTACAGAACCTTTTCAATTTCATAAGGTCCCATTTATTGATAGTTTGTTTTAGAATCTGAGATATTGGTTTTCTGTTCAGGAAGTTACTACCTGTACCAATGAGTTCCAGGCTTTTCCCCACTTTCTCTTCCATTAATTTTAGTGTATTGCAATTTATGGTGAAGTCTTAGATCCACTTGGACTTAAGTTTTGTGCATGGTGATAAGTATGGGTCTACTTCAATTCTTCTACATGTTGACATCCAGTTAGACCAGCACTATTTGTTCAAGATGCTTTCCTTTTTCCATTATATGATTTTTGGCTCCTTTGTAAAAAATTAAGTGACCATAGGTGTGTGAGTTTATTTCCGGGTTTTCAATTCGATTGCATTGATCAACTGGTCTGTTTCTATGCTAGTACCATGTTGTTTTAATTAATATTGCTCTATAGTACAGCTTGAAATCAGGAATGGTGATACCTCCAGATGTTCTGTTAATGTACATGACTGATTTAGCTATTCTGGGTTTTTTGTTTTTCCATATGAAGTTGAGAATTGTTCTTTCAATGTCTGTAAAGAATTGAGTTCGTGTTTTGATAGGAATTACATTGAATCTGTATATGGCTTTTGGTTAGATGGCAATTTTTATTATGTTGATCCTACCTATCCAAGAGCAAGGGGGATCTTTTCATCTTCTGATATCTTCTTCAATTTCTTTCTTCAGGGACTTGAATTTCTTGTTGTAAAGGTCTTTCACTTGCTTTATTAGATGCAATCCCAGGTATTTTATATTATTTGTGGCTATTGTTAAGGGTATTGATTCCCTCATTTATTTCTCAACCCATTTATCTTTTGTGTAGAGAAGGGCTACTGATTTTTTGAATTAATTTTGTATCCAGCCACTTTGCTGAAGGTGTTTATCAACTAGAGAATTTCTCTGGTAGAATTTTGTGGGTCACTTTTGTATACTATTATATCATCTGCAAGTAGGGATGCTCTGACTTCTTCCTTTCCAATTTGTATCCCCTTGATCTGTTTTAGTTATCTTATTGCTATAGGTAGAACTTAAAGTACTATATCAAAGAGATAAGGAGTGAGTGGAAACACTTGTCTAGTACCTAATTTTAGTGGAATTGTTTTAAGTTTCTCTCCATTTAATTTGATAGCCATATTGACTTGATATATATTGCCTTTATCATGAAGGTGCTTAGTGCTATGAACTTTCCTCTTAGCACTGTTTTCATTGTGTCCCATATGTTTGAGTATTTTGTGTCTTCATTTTCATTATATTCTAGAAAGTCTTTAATTTCTTTCTTTATTTCTTCCCTGACTCAGTGGACATGAGTAGAGAGATGTTCAGTTTCCATGAGTTTGTATGCTTTCTGTTGTTTTTGTTGTTGTTGAAGTCTAGCTTTAATACATAGTCATCTGATAAGATAGATACAAGAAGTTATTTCAGTTTTTTTGTATCAGTTGAGGGTTGCTTTGTGACTGACTATATCGTCAATTTTGGTGAAGGTTCTGTGAGGTACTAAGTAGAAGGCATATTATTTTGTTTGGATTAAATGTTCTGTAGATATCTGTTAGGTCCATTTGATTCATGACATCTGCCAGTTTCTTTGTTTCTCTCTTTAGTTTGTGTCTCAATTGTCTGTACATTGGTGAGAGTTATATGTTGAATTCCCCCTCAATTAATGGGTGTGGGATAATGTGTGTTTTAAGCTTTAGTAATGTTTCTTTTATGAATGAGACTGCACTTCCATTTAGGGCATAAATGTTCAGAATTGAGATATCATCTTGGTGGAGGTTTCCTCTGATGAGTATGAAGTGTCTTTGTCTTTTGATTAATTTTGGTTGAAAGTCTACTTTATTAGATGCAAGAATGACTACTCCAGCTTCCTTCTTGGGTACATTTGTTTGAAAACCTTTTTTTCACAACATTTACTCTGAGAAAACATCTGTCTTTGTGGCTGAGGTGTGTTTGTTGTATGCAGCAGAATTATGGATCCTGTTTTTGAATCTATTCTATTAGCCTGTGTCTTTTTATTGGGGAATTGAGTCCATTGATGTTGGGAGAAATTAGTGACCAGCGATTGTTAAGGCTGCTTACTAGAGTTCAAAATGACACATTTTTTTTCCCTTGATGTTAAGTTTAATAATGTCCTTACTGATCTAATGGATAAATACACATAATCTTGTATTTACGTGAAGAGAAAGGGCTCACAAGCCAGACTCCTTAGGTGTGGGGCTCCCACTGGAGAACTGGCTTCAAGAGACATTTTACCCCTAAAGCAGGTATGTTAATCGCTGGGTGTGGTGGTGCACACCTTTAATCCCAGAACTTTGGAGGCAGAGGCAGGCTAATCTCTATGAGTTCAAGGCTAGCCTGGTGTACAAAGTGAGTCCAGGACAAGGATACACAGAGAAAACATGCCTCAGAAAAAAAAAAACAAAAAGAAATATATTCTGTTTACCAATGTAAGGACCCAGAGTTAGGCTGGGGGAAAAATATGCAAACTACGTGCCTACTACAGCTGACAATTAAGAAAAGCTAACATAAAATAGCATATCATGCATGCTATTTTACACCAATCTCCTTAAGAATGACGTTTCCATGGGAGAACTGGAACTCAAACTAATACAAAAAAATGGTTTAATTAATGTTATTGTTTAATAAGGGTAATTCAATTATTTAAATTCATACTTTGATCTCAAAACTTGGGAGACAAGGAAAAGATAGGTTCCTTTGTGTTCGAGGCCAATCTAATCTACAGAGCTCTACAGAGCAAATCAAGACAGCCTAAGCTACAAAGAGAAACCCTGCCTCAATAAGGATAGATATATCCACATAGAAATTAAATCTCCAAAGAAAAGACAAAAGGAAAGAAGAAATATATAAATGCATACCTTTGTTCCCAAAACATGGGAGACAAAGACAGAGACAGATTGGTTCCTTTTGAGTTTGAGGCCAACCTAATCTACAAAAAGCCAGAACAACACAGAATAAACCTTTTAAAATCAAACAGTAAATTTATATCAACTGTAATGGAGTATACTTAAACTACATACAGTCTTATGCTATATTTTTAATTTAAAATAGATTATATAGCATATATATGTAATACTACTGCATGCCATCCTTTCATATGGCATGAATGGAGACTTAGAAATGTCTTTCTGCTGTTCAAAGAACAGAAAATATTCCTTAATTGATTTGTGTATCCTGCACATCCAAGGCAGTTTGGTAATTGCAGAACTATATGTTACTTGTGAGAAATTATATATTTTCAGAATTGGATCAGAGTCCAAAGAAGTTAAGACAAGTAACCCAAATGATCCAGCCTCATAGACTGCCTAAATAGCTGTTTCCTAAAAAATCTGCATCCAGAACAACTTCAAACAGCTTGCTGAGATGGCCCAGCCTCAAGGACTGAACTTTCCTACCAAAGCCCAGCTTCAAACTAGAAATTGTTCAGATCATTCAAATTGCTGAGCACATAGAGACTGGACAACAAATGTTACAATTTACTTGCTTAACCATTTTTTTTTCATTTTATTTGGGCCCCTAAACAGGTTTTCTGCATCCCAATTCAGCAGGAAGAAGTTTTAAGAGAGCAACATCCCATTCCCAAACAGTGGGGTGGGTGATTATTTGGTTATTTGATGGCTTATAGATGTTGTTTGGGGGAATGGTTACAAATTGTTATATGGTCTTGTTAAGCAAGGTATAGAAAGTTAGACTTGGAGATCTCTTTTTCTTTTCTCTATCTTTCTTTCTCTCTTATATAGGGGGAAAAGACTTGAAAAGAAAAAGAGGGGGATATATGTATATAATATAGAAATGATAAGATATAAGGATAGATTATTGAATCTGCTCTGAAACACAAAACTATTTTTATTCTTTAAATAAGATTATCTTTTGATACATTGGTATAGAATTTTGTATATTGATACAAAAATAAGATTAAGTTTGATTCATTAGTATAGAATTTTATATTTTAACACACAATAGGTATATTTCAACTCTTATATGAGATTTTGTGCCTATACAACTCATTTAAAAGTATAACTTTATTTCCAATCCTTTTATGGGTTGCTATTGCAATGTAATTAGGAGTCTGGGTAATACAGGTTGATTGCTGGCCAGTCAAGCTTCTGGTCATGTCAAATACTAGTCTTAATTTATCACAATATAGACTTAATAGGTTAGACAGACAGTAAATGGTAAAAGGATACAGTTTGTTCATAGATAGATTGAAGATAGATAGATTTATAAATAAAATAGATGTCTTCAACACGCTCAGAGGCATACAGAAAATGGCATTTAAAGATTTTTTTTTATTATTTTAAGAATTGTTTGACTTAAGACAGTCAGCTCCTGACAGCTCCCATTTGACTTGGAAGAATACAATGAGCATCAAAAATAAATCTCCCGTCAGGAGATAATTCCTACTGGACAAAAATGTCCCTGCTTTCTCAACAGACTATATACAGTCCAAAGATGGACCAGAGCTTAAATGCAGGTAAGTCGATGTCCTGATTCTGCAGAGACAGAATGGGAAAATCCTTATTCCTGCTGCACAATTTAGTCTGTGAAAAACGCTTGGCCAGAAGGCTGAAGATGATGCTCCAATGATATCAAGAGACATTTGGGACTGTCTAGGCAACAGACTGTCATATTTCTTTTTGGAAGCTGCTCCCAGTCCCCCATTGCTTCTCTCCTCCAGATCCACACCTCTTCCATGTCCCTTCAGAAAAAGAAGGCCACCCAAGTTTGTCAACCAAACTTGTGATACCAAGTTACAATAAGACTAGGCACAAATCTTCATTTCAAGGCTGGAGGAGGCAACCCAGTAGACAGAAAAAGGTCTCAAAACATAGAAGAGAGTCAGAGACACCTCTAATCTTGCTGTTAGTAAAAGCAAGCACACCAAACTACACAACTATAACACATATGCAGAAGACCAAGTGCAGACCCTTGTATGCCCAGTGATTGACCCTTCAGTATCTCTGACCATCTATAAGCCCTACTTAGTTGATCCTGTGTGTCCTGTTCTCTTGGTGTCCTTGACCCTTCTAGCTTCTACCATCCTTTTTCTCCCTCTTCTATGGAGTTCCTCGAGCTCTACCTGATGTCTAGGTGTGGGTCAGTACAGTTGCTTCCATAAGTTGTTGGATGAAGCCTCTCTGATGAGGATTGGGCTAGGCACTGATTTATGAGTATAGCAGAATATCATTAGGAATTATTTTACTAACTTCAAAAAAATTTTTTGGTCAGTAGTAATTTTGTTCTATCTTGGGTCTCTGGGTTATTCAGTCTCTGGTTCCTGGCCATCAAGGCAGGGTTAGAGATGGGCTTCCTTTTATGGTGTGGGCCTCAAGTTAGATCAGTTATTTGTTAGCCATTCCTTCATAAGTTCTGTTTTTAGATAAATAATTTTCAAAAATCAGTGAAAGTAAACACATCAAATTGTCCATTTAGAAGCATTTCAGCCAATTATTTATTCTTTTCTTTGATTACAGAGTTTTACAATATATATTGTTTTGCATTGAAGTTCTAAACTTTGCCATAGTGTAAATATTTATATTGTTATGCATTTTTCAATAAAGAAAGAATTATGAACATTAATAGAAACTATATGGTATATCCTGATAACTGAGAATATTACTATAGTTGCATGTAATGTTTTGTTTTCTGGTAGATTGCTTTAATCTGATTCTGAAATGCACAAATATTATGCCTCTTCTTACTTGACTTGTTACCCTATTTACTCCTATTTCTTAGCTGAAAATTATCTACAGTGCACTCCATGATTGGAAAATACTGCATTTGGTTAAGAAACATGAAATTATTGTACAATGTTAGCTAGATGCTGCTGATCCTGATCCCTCCATTATAGCAACACTTCTCTCCTCTCTACCCAGTTCTTTGCCGACCACGTCCCCTTCCACCTGTCCATTTCTCCTCCTTTTCTCTTCAGAGAAGAAGAGGCTTCCCATTAATATCCACTGGCCTTTTCATATTAAGTTCCAGTAAGAATAGATGAATTTTCTCCTATTGAGGCTAGAAAAGGCATCCAAGTAGGGGGAAAGTGTCCCAAAATTAAGCAACAGAGTTAGAAACATCCCCTGATGCTGCTATTAGGGGTCCCACATGAAGACCAAGCTATACAAGGCTTACATATATGCAGAGGTCCTAGGTCAGTCCCATACATGATCCCTGATTGGTAATTCAGTCTCGATGAACCAATGGAGGGGCAGATTAGTTGATTCTGTAGTTTTTTTAAATGATGTAATTGACCCAGCAGACCCATACAATCCTTCCTCCTCCTCTTCTGCAGGATTTCTCAAGTTACACCTAATGTTTGTTTTTTGGTCTTTTCATCTGTTTCCATCAGTTTCAGGGTGAAGCCTCTCTGATGATGGTTATATTAGTGTACTGTCTGCAAATATAGCAGAATATTATCAACAGTGCCAGGTGTGGGCTCCTTCTCACGGCGTGGATCTTAAGCTGGACCAGCCCAGTCATTGCTTGACTAATCCCTTTATTTCTGCTCCATCTTTAGTCTTGCATATCTTCTAGGCAGGACAAATAGTAGGTCAAAGGTTTTGAGACTGGATTGGTGTACCAATCCTTCCACTGGAAAACTTGCCTGATTACAGTAGATGTCTCATTCATATACCCTAACAGGGTATATGTATCCATATACTCAATTGCTAGATGTCTTAGCATTGCATATTTCTGTGAGTTTCCATTGCCTTAAATTTCTAGCTTATCACTAAGATACCACTACTCCAATTGAAATTATGTCTCCTTGTACTTTCTCCCTCCATCTTCCCTAACCATGTTTCTATCTCTCTTCTATCCACACCAGTCTCTTCTTCCTTTCCACCCTTCCACTTATGATGTCTCTATTCCCCCTTCTCAGTGAGATTCGTAAGTTCATTCATGTGTTCTCCTTGTTATTTAGCATCTTTGCATGTGTGGATTATAGTATGACTAAAATCCACTTATAAGTATATACCATGATTTTTTTCTGAGTCTGGGGTACCTCACTCAGATGTCTCATTCATATACCCACTCAGGATGATCTTTTCTAGTGTCATCAAATTGTCTGCAAATTTCATGAAATCATTAATTTTAACAGCTGAATAATACTATATTATGAACATGCACAATATTTTCTTTATGCATTCTCTGGTTGAAGAACATCTAGGTTGTTTACAGTGTCTAGCTATTGTAAATAAAGCTGCTATGAACATAGTTGAGCAAGTCTCCTTGTGGTATGATGGAGCATCCTTTGGGTATATGCCCAGGAATGGTACAGCTGGGTATTGAGGTAGCTCTATTCTTAATTTTGAGAGAAACTGCCAAATTGATTTCCAAAGTGTCTGCACAAGTTCACACTCACACCAGCAATGTAGGAGTGTACCTTTTACTCTACATTCTTGACAGTATGAACTGTCACTTGTGTTTTTTATCTTAGCCAGTCTGACTGGTAAGATGGAGTCACAGAGTCATTTTGATTTTTATTTCCCTAATAGCTAAGGTTACTGAATATTTCTTTATTTGCTTCTTGGCAATTAGAGATTTCTCTGTTGAGAATACTCTGTTTAGATCTGTGGAACATTTTTAATAGGCTTATTTGGTTTGTTGATATCTTGTTTCTCGAGTTCTTTATATATTTTGGATATTAGCCCTCTGACTGATGTAATTTTGATGAAGATATTTTTTTCCCATTTGTAGATTGCCATTTTGGCCTTACAGGAGCTTTTAAGTTTCATGAGGTCCCATTTACTAACTGTTGATCTTAGTGCCTCAGCTATTGAAGGTCTGTTCATGAAGTTATCTCCTATGGCAATGAATTCAAGGCTGTTCCCCACTTTCTGTTCTGTCAGACTAAGTGTATCTATTTTACATTGAGGTCTTTGATCCACTTGGACTTGAGTTTTGTCCAGGGTGAGAAATATGGATCTATTTGCATTCTTCTACATGCAGATATTCAGTTATTGCAGCACCATTTGTTAAAGATGCTTTCATTTTTCCTATATATGGCTTTGTTTTTTTGTAAAAAAAAATGTGTGGATTTAGTTCTTGATATTGAATTTGTTTCCATTTTCAACCTGTCTGTTTTATGTCAACACCATAGTTTTTAAAAATTACTATTGCTCTGTAGTAGAGCTGGAAACAAGGGGATGGTGATACCTCCAAAACTTCTTTTATTGTATAGGATTGTTTTAGCTCTCTTGTTTTCAGTTTTTGTTTTTCCATATAAAGTTGAGTATTCTTCAAGGTCTGCAAAGAATTGTGTTGGAATTTTGATGAGAATTGCATTGAATCTGTAGATGACTTTTGGTATGATGGCCATTTTTACTATTTTAATCCTATTGATCAATGTAAGCAGGAGTTGGCTCTTTTAAAAGATAAAAACAGTCAAACCACTTTCATAATTAATCAGAAGAAAGAGGATACAGAAATTAATAAAATTAGAAATGAACAGTGGAACATTATAAGAAACATCAAAGAAATTCAGAAATCATAACTTCATACTGTAAAACACACATTCTTGGCATTTAATTTCTTGAGTTCTTTGTAAATTATGGATATTAGCCCTCTGTCAGATGTGGGGTTGGTGAAGAATTTTTCCCAATCTGTAGGCTGCTGTTTTGTTCGAATGACAGTGTCTTTTGCATTACAGAAGCTTTTCAGAGAATTCATAAAGGAGGAATTCCTAATGGCTGATAGACACTTGAAGATTCTCAGCATCCTTAATCATCAGAGAAATGCAACTCAAGACGACTCTGAGATTCCATCTCACACCTGTCAGAATGGCTAAGATCAAAAGCTCAAATGACAGGCACATGCTAGGTGTGGAGAAAAGGGAACTCTCCTCCATTGCTGGTGGGAGTCAAGACTTGTGCAACCACTATGGAGGTCAGTCTGGTGACATCTTAGATTCCTTACTGAATCACAAGGAAGTTGCCTCATCTATGTTCATAGCAGCCTTATTTTAATAGCTAGAAACTGGAAACAACCTAGATGTCCCTCAACCAAAGAATGGATTAAAAAACTGTGGTACATCTACACAATCACTACTCAGCTATCAGAAACAATGAAATCATGCAATTTGCAGCCAAATAGATGTATCTAGAGAAGCTCATCCTAAGTGAGCTAACCCAGACCCAGAAGAATGCACATGGCATCTATTCACCTATAGTTGGATTTTAGCCATATAGTACAGAATAACTATACTACAACGAATGCACCAAAGGGAACAGGATCATAGACTTTTTTTCCTGTCAGTGAGACACTTTGCCCGAGTGGTGCTGCTTTGTAGGCCCCCAGTGTATGAGGAGGCTCTTGGCCCTCATATAACTGCTGAAATGGGGTGCGGGACTGTTAAGTGGGGACATTCCACCCCAGAAGAGTATGATGGAAGGGATAGGGGGTAGAGGGTGTGAGGGAGGGACTGGGATGGGTGGAAAAAGGACACTGTGATGGAGATGTAATCTGAAGTAATAAATGAATATTAAAAAAACACACATTCTACCATGTGGAAAAACCTAAAGAGAGTAATTAATTTTTATATACAGCTGATCTACAAAGCTCAATCAAGAGAATATTGATAATTTAAACAGGTCTAAAATAAATGAAAAATTGAAGTACTAATAAATAATCTACTGCTAAGAAGAAAATGTTCTAGATAGATAGACTGCAGAATTCTAGCAGACATTAAAGAAAAATTGATACCAATGCCTTCAAAAAATCCTGTAGAAATAAAAGGAATATTTGTAATTTTTTGTAGGATTGATTATTGTCCTAATATAAGGACACAACAACAAATGTAGAGAATAATAGATAAATATACATGAAGAACATAGATTCGAAAATACTCAAAAGAATACTTGCAAATCTAATATAGTAATACATCAAAAAGATTATTTATAGGCCTGGAGAGTAAGCATTGGCTGTTCTTTCAGGGGCCAGGTTGGATGCCCATCAACCACATGACTGCTCAAACACAGCTGTAAATCCATTTTCAGGATCTGCTTTTGCTAGTCTTCATGAGCACCAGACACACAAGTGGTGTACAGACACTTGAGACAAAAGACAACCACAAATGTAGAATAAAAAAATTAAAAGAAAAGATTACTTTACATGTTCATCATTGTCAAGTTTGCTTACTCCAGACTTTCAGGGATGATTCAGCATGTGAAAACTGATAATTGGAAAAAAATGTGCTTAAATTTTTTGCAAACTTGACACACATAAAGACCACCTGGATTGAGGGAAACTCAATTGAAGATACTAAGATAAATAATGTAATCAGTAAACTATGTTTTTTTTTATCTCATAGAGCATCTGTATACTTTATCTTTATTAGGATGGATTCATTTCTTATTACAGACTCACATTTATAATCATCAACAAGTACATGAACATGATCAATTTTATTGAGGTTCAATTGGCTTCTCAGCACTTTGAATATTAATCTTTTTCACATTTTCACTGCCCACTTGTTAAATCTTCTTTCCCTAAGGGTGAGAACAGCACAGATCTATGGTTACAATCGTGGGTTTTTAAAGGGAGTTAGATAACATGACTATTTTTTCAAACTAATAATAGTGGATTCATCCTTAAGGAATTTGCATCTGACTTTCCCAGTCATGGGCTTTGGTCAGGCTTTTGGGTCTGGCCATAATTCATTCCTATGAAAAATGTCTCAAATACAAACAGAATGTGTTGGGTTACTCCATAGGAGCAATGTCACCAGTGAGCACATCTTGCTTTGTAGGTCATTCCTTGCATACAGATTTCAGTGTTATATTGAATATAAGTAAATTTCCTGGTTTAAAACTTATTATTTGCGGTCAGTCTCAATTACTTGAAATATTTGTTACGGACAGCTGGATATTAGGAATTTCTTTTGGAATCTATGTAGTCATATATGAACCTTTTCATAGCATTTTTCATATCTTTATTTTTCAGTGTATAAATGGCTGGATTTAGGAGAGGTGTAAAAACAGAATAAAATATGGCAAGAAATTTGTCTAACCAGGTGATTTTTGAGGGGCCACACATAGATGAAGATGCAGGGCACAAAAAGTATCATCACTACAATGATGTGGGCAGAGCTCGTGGAGAGTGCCTTTGATGCACCAGCTTTAGAGCTCTGGTGAACAGTGATAAGGATATGTGTGTAGGATATGAGCAACAGAATGAAGCAGGTCACACCCACAACCCCACAGTCAGCATTCATTAATATACCCAAATCATGAGAATCCATACAGGCTAGCTTGATTATCAGTGGCATATCACAGAAAAAACTATCAATCTCCTTGGGGCCACAAAAAGGCAGCTCCACAATCACTACCAGGTGACTCATGGCATGGACAAAGCCAATGGTCCAGGAAGTCAACACCATCCCAATACAACTTTTCAGGCTCATAATGGTGAAGTAGTGGAGTGGTTTGCAGATGGCCACATAGCAGTCATAAGCCATAACCACCAAGAGCACCACCTCTCCTGCACCAATGCAATGGATGAAGAAAACCTGGGACATGCACCCTGAAAAGGAAATGGTCTTGGTTTCTTTGAGAAAGTCTGAGATCATCTTAGAAGTGGTGACTGAGGAAAGCCACATATCAACAAAGGACAGGTTAGCCAACAAGAAGTACATGGGGGAATGGAGATGGGGGTCAGTGGTGACTAAGACCATGATGACAACATTTCCAGATACAATGAGCAGATAAAGCATCAAAAACATTATGAAGAGTAAGGCTTGAATACTCTGTGAGTGTGCAAGTCCCAAAAGCACAAATACAGATACGATGGATTGATTCCTTCCATCCATTTTATTCAGTGTGTCTTTAGAAACAACCTGAAGGGCAAGAATTCTCAATTAGAGGTATGTTGAAAATGAGTTAACTAGTTGAATCTGACCTTCATATTGAAAGTTAAAATCTACAGTTGAAATAGAAAAGCTACATAGAAAGACAATCCTTTGCCAACTTTGAGAAATGTCGCTGCCCAAAATGATAGCTAATGACCAAACGTAACTGTCTAAGAAGAGAAGCATGAGATGTGACTGTTATGCACATGCTCTATCAGGACATTCTCCTTAGAGAAGTGCAATGAGAAAGTAAGTGCAAATAGAAAGACTATAAATATGTGTGGTTTCACCTAAATGTATTTGTTTCCATTTCTTCACCTATAAAATTAAAACATTAAATTTAATGCTACGTTGTGAAGTTGTAAAAGAAAACACACAGAGAGAGAAATCCACAAGATTTTATAATATTTGGAGTCAAATGTTACAATGAAATGATCTTTTTCAGTATACTCCATGTATATTTTAAGACAATATTTTATGTACTGTTTTAGGTGAGTATCGCCCACCATTAGCAGAAACTCTACTTAGGGTTTTATGACTTTCCATACCCTTCCCTTTCCATACATGTATTTCACATAAATACAACAAGAAAGCTTAGATATGTCTACTAGTTGGGGCACCTAAAAAAACAAGATATGTATTCCCATTTTTAGGCAAGTATCTTATTGTTAAACTGAACACTATGCTTAAGACGAGTTTACATGTGTATGTGTGTGTGTATAGTCACCTTTCCTTAAAATACTTGACAGTTACAATTCCTTCAAGTTGGCATACACTTATTTAGTAACTATGGGATATGTAGACGTAAAGGACATATTAGCCACACTTACTGTTTTCCAGAAACCTAACCACTATTTCATGATTCATCTTCCTTTGCTCAGGTGTTTTATAAATATTTAAAGTTCATTCATTTACTCATTCATTCATTCATTCATTCATTCATTCAGTTTATCTATATATCTATCCATGTATGTATGTATGTATGTATGTATGTATGTATGTATGTATGTATGTATTTCTTTATTTATTTAATGTATGTGAGGGCTCTGTCTGCATGAATGTCTGTAGGCAAGAAGAAGGCATCAGATCCCATTGGACATGATTGTGAGATGTCATCTGGTTGCTGGGAATGGAACACAGCCTCTGGAAGAGCCACCAATGCTATTCAGCACTGAGCCATTTCTCCAGCCCTCAACCATCTTTCCAGCCCCTTTATAAGTATTTTACAAGACTCATATTCAATCGATTCTTCTAATACTTTGTCTGTAATTATTCTTCTAACTTGGTTGCAATTCTCATAAAAAATGCTAACTTTGGCTTTTAGATTAACAAAATTCAAAAAAAATCAATGAATGGAGCCAGCATTTTACTTTTGTAACATTTGTGCACATAGTCAAAATTATTCATTTTAATAGATCTTAGTGGTAGATACTCACAACTTAAAGGTAGTACTGTAGTTGCTGGCAATGTCTGGTTTGCTGACAGACTGCTTTAACCTGACATTTGAAATGAACAAGTATTATCCCTCTTCTCACTTGACATTTACTCCTATTTCTGAGCTGAAAATTATCTTATTTACAGAGTACTCTACGAATAAACAATACTGAATCGTATTAAGACACAGGAAATTATTGTGCAGTGTTTAACTGGTTGCTGCTCATATAGATCATTAGAGAAAAAATATTGATCTTCTGATGATGACACAAATACACCAAAGGTATGCCATTTGGTGGTGTTTGCATTGATGGTAATCGAGAGAAACTTTTATTTGACTAGGAAAGTTAGAGAGAACTCATTAATTGTTTGCTAAAAATAACAGAAAATAAAGCAACATTGCTCAAGTCTACATATAATGTAGGGGTTAGATAAATTAGATTTAGAAAATATATAGGAGTTTCTGATACTGTCTCTTAATTTGGGGCCTGAAGAGCATTATCAGCATGAAGTCAGGAAAAACAGGAAAGACTTAATAGACTGAAAAACAAGGTTGAAGTCAGGAAAGACAGGAAAGACTCAATAGACTGAAAAACAAGGTTGAAGTCAGGAAAACAGGAAAGACTTAATGGACTTGAAGAAACAAAGTATCTGGCCTGACATTATTTTCAGCTGCTAAGTGGGCGGAGCCCAAATTAAGCTGAAACAGAGTTCCTCCTATTTAAGGACAGTGCATGGAGCCCAGAAAGGGAAGAGGCCCCTGATGCTAGAGAGCTCCGAGAGTCCTGCTGAAAAAAAATGCTGGGGCCAGATCTCCCTGAAGCAGAAAGAAGCTGGTGAGCAAAGAAAGCCTGAGCAAGACACCAAAAGGCCAAGGACTAAACCCTGTGGCTCAGCTTTTGCCTAGAGGGGTTTGATCTGTCCAAACAGTGGCCTAAAGGAAACTGTGCCTGGCTTTAAGGATTGAGACAGAGCAGCTGAGTTCCTGATTCAAAAGAAGTAAATTGGCCTGCAGACTGCTGGCGTCTCCCACAGAGAAGAAAGCATGAAGCCTTATTTAAGGTGAGACTGCAATAACCAACTTACCCTGACGAACCTGCATCTGAGAGATCCAGAAAAAGGACTGCTAAGTGCGTTAAAGAATCTACAACAAAGACTGTGTTCCTGATGACTGAGGACCTGCCCCAGAGACTGTATCATTCTAAAAGGTTATGAAAGTAGTTGTTATAATTATCAATAGGTTTAGTGGATAGGTTAAAGGGGTTGTAGGAATTTATAGGATTAATAGTTAAGAAATTGTTGGTGTTTGTTATAAGTGAATTTAGTAATAAATAAATAAGTGTTAAATAATAATTTAAAAGTTCGGTTACAATATAATGTGAACTGATAAAAGAGATACATAGAAATATTCAAGGAAAAATTAAAGAAGAATATTGGAGAAAGATGACTTACCAAAGTCATGTTTGTATCAAGGATAGTATTTTCTTCCATCTGTTGTGTGCTTGTGAAAACATCTATGTCATGAAGAGATAGTCTCTTGGAAGCACTTCTCTTCAACCTGACATTTGTTCATTGCCTGGAAGTTGTCCCATGAGTGAATTCACTTTTTATGCATTCTGAACAAAATGAGAACCTTGGATGTAATTATATTAGACATATCTTAGCAATTACTTTGGTAAGAACATAACCAAGTCCTACATATTTATGAAATGAGAGAGACATTCTTAAAAATTACCTTAGAATTGACAATATTAGTCCATTACTAAAAGTTATTCACTTGACTAGTAAAAACCAAGGAGAAGTTTACTGCTGTCTGGATATGTTACTTTGTCTACATCATCAAAGTGAATAAACTTGTTTTATAGTTATAAGAATACAAATAACAGAAATTCAAGAAGGCTAGGTTTATTACCAGTGGCATACCGCATAAGAAAGGGTCAATTATAATTAGGCCAAAGAGAGGCAGCTACAGAACCTCCAGAAGTTGACCCATGCCATGCAGAAAGATCATGGTCCAGTCAACCAACCCAGTACATTTTTTTCAGCTACATAATGATAAAGTAGTGTTGGCTTTCAGGTGACCATATACCCATAAACCATTCCCATCTCTACAGTAAGTAGTACCATCTCTCCTGTGCCAATTTAATGGATAAGGAAGACCTGGGTTTTGCAGCCTGAAAAGGAAATAGTCATGATGTTCCTGAAAGCCTGTGATAATCTTAGGAATTGTGTTTGAGGAAAGCCACATATCAACAAAGGACAGGTTGGCCAACAAGAAGTACATAGGGGAATGGAGATAGGGGTTAGTGGTTATTAAAACTGTGATGAAAATATTTCCAGATAAAATAAGCAGATAAAGCATAGAAAACATTATGAAGAGAAAGAACTGGATACTCTGTGTGTGGGCAAGTCCTGAAAGTACAAATTTTGATACCACAAAATGATTCTCTCTCTCCATTTTATTTAGTGTTTCTTTAGAAACTACCTGAAGAGCAAGAATTGTCAATTAGAGGGATGTGGAGAATGAGTTAACTAGTTGAATCTGACAATCACACTGAAAATCAACATCAACACTGAAATAGCAAAGGTAAATGTAAAGATAAACATTTGCCAACTTTGAGAAACATCATTGCCCAAAGGGAAAGGTGATTAGGCAAGTGCAGCTGGCCATTAAGTGAAGGATCGAGTGTGACTCTCATGTACATGCTCTATTAGGAAATTCCTCTTACAGAAGTGTAGTGAGAAAGCATGATAGCAAGTTGACAGCCTATAAATGCATGGTTTCATCTGAAAGGGAGTTTCTGACCATCACTCTAATAAGAAATGGTCTGAATGTGTTACCATCAATCGTGATAATTCATAACAGAAATGAGGTTTATACCTCTAACCTGATAGGAACTACATTTAATTTTAGTATCAAAGTTAAGATAGGCCCTTGCCATCTCTTAACAGCATGTATAATGTGTCTATCAATGATTAGTAGAGTAATTTCCATGACATAATTGAATTAATATTTGCTTAAAGCTATAAAGTAGATGTTCCAATCTTGTTGGGAGTATGCTGTACAGAATACCATAAGATAAATACAAGATTTGAGACTGAGATGTAAAAATGAGAATCACAATATTTTATTAACACAAGTTTATCATAGGAACTATTTATTCAGCTTATTATTGACCTACCATTGCAAATTCATGTAGAAGTGGTAATGAAAGAAGACAACTCATATTCAAACTGGAAACTCTGAAAGTTACATTTAGTTCAGTTTTAGCAGTCAAAAATATTGATCTTGAATTCCATCAACTAATGTTTAGAATCTTTATAATGAAATATTACAGTTTTCTGACAGGAACAATATATTAACTATCATCTATCTAACTTATGTTTACTCATAATTTCACTTACCTATTGATCATCCATATTGTTTGAAAAAAGAAAACAAATAATATAAGCAAAGGGTAACTTTGATTGTCAACTTTGAATGAATGCGACTGTTGAAACTTTCATTGAACAGCAGTTATTCACCTCAGAGCATGGGCAGAATGGTTGTATCAATCTGTAAAAGAAAACACTCAAGCTGGATGGTGAGAAAACACAGTTCATATTCTTCCACCTTCAGTAATTTTCAAGGTGATTTCAATATTTAGGCTGTATTTTACTTAAAATCTCTGCAGTGAAGGAAGATAGCAGGTGAACAATGAAAGCTCTCCCATTATAATCAGAGTTATATTCACCTTCTCTTTTTGTGAGGACTCTAAAGGGTAAGGACTTAAGAATGTCCCAAAACATTAGGTAACATATCTATAATAGTAAATAAGAGTTGTATGCGACAAATGTATGTACTTTGTAGAGATTACCAGATTCTCTGAGGAAAATATACTGATATTACACAAAACAGGCCTGTGAAGCTTGAAATTTTGATAATCTGAATTGTTCCCACAAATTAATTTCTTGTCATCCTGAAAATTTCCAAGATAGCTTTCAAAACTCATTCTGTATTTTCTACAACCATTTACTTAAATGATAGAAATTTATTATTTCATTGTTTAAGATAGAAATTTGCTGCAAGATGACCATAAAAATCTTAGAATATAAAAAAGTAACAGTTTTAAAATTAAGTTTTATATTGTTATTATTCAGATTCAGGTCATATTAATCTATTAATATTAACCCAGTTTTATTATAGTTACTAGATTAAGTGTAGATTTTTATATAAGTAAGATCTGATTTATAGTTACCCAATAGTTAATAATATGTATTGTCTTTTTGTGGAAGTATTTGTTTCAATTTATCTCTAAAATTAACACATATAAGTCAATACTATATTGGGAAGGTGTAAAATACACACAAGTAATTCAGCAAGATTTTCTAGTATTTGAAGTAAAATTATTCCTAAGAATTCTCTCATCCTTCTATACTTTCATGTATATCTTAAAACAATATTATTAGTGCTGTTTTAGGCAAAGATTTTATTATTCTGCTGAGACTTTATAAAAGATTTTGTTTGCGAGTTCGAGGCCAGCCTGGTCTACAAAGTGAGTCCAGGACAGCCAGGGCTACACAGAGAAACCCTGTCTCGAAAAACCAAAAAAAAAAAAAAAAAAAAAAAAAAGATTTTGTGTAAGTGTAATGTAACATATATTAGCACTTTTATTTAAAATAATTGATATTTACAACTCCTCCAAGTTGACATGCACCTATTTAGTAATTATGGAATAAGATATATTAGCCATTCTAAATGTTTGGTAGAAACCAGACATTCTTCCTTTGTTTCTCAGTAGTGCTAGAAATAGATGGTCTAGATTTAGAAGAATGATCTATTATTTCATCTGGAATTCTTAGCTTGGTGGCTATTATTATAGAAAGTACTAACTTTGGCTTTTGGATGCATAATATTAAATAAAATCAATGAAGAGAAACACACCAAATTATTCTTTTAGTAATATTTAAACCAAATATTTATTTTTTTCTCTGATTAATTTTTTCCATGTAGATTGTTTTATAACAAAATTGTAAACTCTGAAATGGTATCAATATTTGTATTTTATAAGTATTTGTGGATAAAATAAAAATTACATACATAAGTAGACAGTATGTGGTAGATCCTGATGGCTTTGAATTGTGCTGTCATTCCTCCTAATGTCTTGTTTGCTGGTAGACTATTGATCAAATTTCCAAAATGAAAAAGAGTTATGTCTTCATCCCACTCACTTGACTATTTTCTTCTATTTCTGAGCTTAAAATTATCTTAGGTACTGTGCACTTTATGATCAAACACCATTGCTCTTGATTAATTCACAAGGAATTCTTGTATATTGTTAGCTAGATGCTGCTCATACTTATCACTGAATAAGAAATGATGATCCTCTGATGTAGTCAATAACACACTGAGGGTATGTTTTGATGGTGTGTGCACAGGTGGTAATCCATAGAAAATTCTGGTGCATTAAAACATAGCCAAATCATTAAATTAGTTTCTAAAAATGGCAGAAGATAAAAAATGCTCAAGTTCATATGTAGTAGAATTTGTAGAAGAGATACCTAGACACATTTTAAGAATTATCTTAGAATGTTAGAGAGATAAGATGACTTACAAAATACTTTTCCCCTTGCTCATATTTTCTTCCATCTGATGTTTGCTTGTGAAAACATTCATTTCATGCAGATGCAGTCTCTTGGAATGATATCCTCTAGGCCCAACCTATATACACTGCCTGAGGTTGTTCCTATAGGTGAATTCACTTGTTCTGTATTCTGAGCAACATGAGATCCATGGAAATAATTATCATGAAGATCTCCCAGGGATTTCTCTGTTAAGAATGATACCAAGGGTTGGTGAGGAATCTTTGGATATATACCCAGGAGTGGTATGACTGGTTCTTGAGGTAGGGCTATTCCAAGTTTTCTAAGATATCATCAGACTGATTTTAATAGTGATTGTATAAATTTGCTCTCCCACCAGTCATGTGGAAGTGTTCACCTTTCTCTGCAACCTTGCCAGCATATGCTGTCTTTTGAGCTTTTGAACTTGGCCATTCTGACAGGAGTGAGATGGAATCTCAGATTCATCTTGGTTACTTATCTGTGATATTATAGAGATATTCTTATTAGTCATCCCACAATTGACAACATTAGCTCAGTAAGAACTAAGGAGACGTTTTCTGATATCCTAATATGTTACTATGTATATTTAATCTAAGTGAATGAAATTGCTTTAAAGTTGCAAGAGAGCTAGACAGTGTGAGATATGACTAGAACAAAAGCCATGCTGTGAGTGCAGTTACCTATTGCATGATAAATTGATAGGCAATCTTGGTCACTTGCTGGATGCATTTCAGTCTGAAATGTGACTCTATCTGTATGTTGGTGGCAAGTATGAATTGGGGATTAAGTTCTTAACACTCTCCATTAGTTTAGTTTTTTTTTATTTTGTAGACACTAATGTTTGTGTGTGTGTGTGTGTGTGTGTGTATGTAAGTCATGGTATGCTTATGGAAATTAGAGAACAACTTTGTAGAGTTGGTTCTCTCCTTCAACTCTGAACTTAGGCTGCCAAACTTACATAGCAAGTCTTTTATCTTATAAGTCATATGCCCAATATCCCTCCCATGTTTTATGTTTAAAGAAAAAAAGACATAGATTTACAATTCAAATCTTCTTGTTTTTATTTTATATTTAATAATGACACTACAGAATAAAAACAATTGACATTTAAATGTATAATTTAAATAATGTTGATACATACTTCAACCATGAAAACATAATCATATACAAATTTTAAATCTTTGAAAAACGCGAAGGAAATGAAAAGATGACACATGCTCATGGGTTGGTAGAGTTAATATTGTGAACATGATCATTGTACCAAAAGTGGCTTAAACTATTAACACAATTCCAGTAAAAATTTCCATCTTATTTGTCACATAAATAGAAAGAAAACCTAAAACGCCTTGGAAGCTGCAAAAGACCCTGGATAGCCCAAAGAATTTTGAACAAAACCAATGTTTCTGGGAGGGTTGGCATTACAGATATCAAGATATATTATAGATTCAAAGTAATAATAACAGCACGGTATTTGTACTCTACATGATAAAGTGTTGGAAAGGACATTCTGATATGACTCCATTTCTCCAGGAATGAAGGTCTACAATTGTCAATCTGTACTCTACATGATAAAGTGTTGGTAAGGCCATTCTGATATGACTCGATTTCTCCAGGAATGAAAGCCTACAATTGTCAATTTGTACTCTACATGACAAAATGTTAGAAAGGACATTCTGATATGACTTCATTTCTCCAGGAATGAAGGCCTACAATTGTCAATTTGTACTCTACATGATAAAGTGTTGGAAAGGACATTCTGATATGACTCCATTTCTCCAGGAATGAAGGCCTACAATTGTCATGTAAGACGTGTAAAAACCAAAGAGCTGGTGCACAACCTAGTGAAACCACGAGAATGGGAAAGAATCTTTACTAGCCATACATCTTGGGGAAGATTAATATTTAGAAAAAACAAAGAACTACAAAGCATGAAGAGTCATGAGGAGGTGGGCTTTAATTGGGATTAGGGCAGAGAGGTCAGCAGAAGAGAGGGAGGAAGGGAAGAGGGATAAATAACAATAAGGATATTTTAAAAACTCTTAAGGAAATATTGGTTTATATTTTTGCACTCACATGTGATGTATACATTTATATCCTAAATGAAGTTCTGTCACTTGGGTTGTCGGTACTTCCCACAAGAGACATAAACCACCTAAAAGCAACAACAATAGCAAAACAAAACTGACAAAGACCAGCTTCAACACTAGGATTAAGCTGAGGTGGGACAGCTGGCCACCCCTGAAAGAAATCTTTCAGGGCGGAGAAGCTGATGGCTTCTAGCAAAAATCTCTCAGGTGCCAAGAAGTTGGTAGCTGTCTGATGTTTGTCTTTGTTGATAATGGCAAAAAAACTCCTTAGCCTTTTTTAAACTCTATTAGGGCTCTGGCAGCTAATCATGACAGATTGAAAGAAAAAAGATAAAGGGATGGAGCCAGAGGTGTTTTCATTGGTAATTCCTGGCAGCACTAGTAGCTGTGTGGAAACTTTAAACTCTTTTTTCCTTGGCAGAATCCCTGTCTGTTCCCAAAGATTTGCTCTAAATGAGAGCAGCAGGGGTTATATAAAGAAACGTTAATTACTAAACCACTTAAAGCTTAACTGTGAGACTATAACTATCTAGTCTTCAACCACATCAGAGACCTGAGAAGGATAAATATATCTGATTATGCAGGAAATGCAGAGCCAGCAGCTTCCAAAACTAAGAAATGACAGACAACTGGCTGCCTGGAGAGTTCCCAATTTCTCTTTATAACACTGGAGCATCTATCTTTAACCTTTTGGCCCAGGATCACTGACAGACATTACTTGTAAAGCAGCGATTATGAAGGACTTGCCTACCCTGTCTTGGCAGAGGTAGTCTGCTGACTGACCTGCTTCCAATTTTGTGCTTTCCAGACAGCATTCTTTCTAAAGTTGAAGCAAGAGATTTTTCTTACCCAGTGAAATGTTGCCACTAATGTAGCCATCTCCAAATGGAGATTCTTTGATGCTCATCCTCTACTTGGAGTAGAATAGGGGGTGCTGTCAGGAGCTGACATGTCTCAATATCAAAAAAATCTTAAGTTAAGAAAACATCTTTCAATGCCATAGTCTACAGATTTCTTGAGGTTTTTGAAGACCACCTATCTATCTCCATATATTTGCATAAGCAAATGTTGCTTGTCTCTTAGCAACTTGATTTCTGATTAAGTTAGAAAAAAATCTGTGATACACTACACTAGTACCTAACAAAATGACAAGTTTGAATAACTATTAGCTTGCATTTCTTAATTATACTAAACAGTTTGTAACAGTTGTTATCAAAAGACCAAAACTTCACATTGCATTTCAAACATTATCTAGGTACAATGTACTAGGTCTAAAATATTTTTTTTAAATATTAGAGTTTTTATTTGACATGAGCCCATGAGAAATTTATCATTATTACATATTACTATTTTTATAATTAGTAAATTATAATTTTTACATATAACTTTTAACATAATTTTACATAATAATTACATATAACTATTTTTCTCTTCATAATACCTCTTTGCTGTCTTTGTCTTTACATTTTTTTTAATAATTTATTTTTTTATTTCTTCAAGTTACATCTCAATCACAATCCCCTCCCTACTCCCCCCTCCAGTCCCACCCTTCCACCCTCCTCCCCCTCAACCCCCCATCCTCTTCCCTTCTTTTTTTTTTTTTTTTTTTTTT
>CAJQZJ010032130.1:2483398-2527292 GCA_907164525.1 Lophiomys imhausi
ACACACACACACACACACACACACACACACACACACACACACACAAACACACACACACAAATTCCAGAACCAGACATGAAATATTTCTTTTCAAGTTGTTGGTCAATAAAGTCTTAGAGACACCCAAAATTCCAAACCACAGACAGAAGATGTTACCCAGAGGCATGCCAGCTGTGTGGCCAGCCTGCAGCAGGAGCCACCATAATGTGCAGGTATGTGGTGGTAAGATGGGAGGGAAAGAGATATGGGGAAGTTTGAGCATTATGAAGAGAGATGGAACTGGAGACTTGAGGATGGAGAGGAATAGCCTGTTGTGAGTGGCCAGCCCTGCCATCTGAGGCCTTGGTGAGGTTCCAGCCAGAGCTGCTTCTAAGGACCATGTCTGGTTCTGTAACCACCAGCTCTAGCAATTGGCAGAGCAGTCCCTGCACCTTATCTGGACAATAGAGCAGAGTTGACCCTGGGATTCAGGGGTGGGGAAACAGGTGAGTGAGCCTAGAGGGTGAGAGCAAGGGAGAGCTGGCCCAGTGGCAGGGTTCTATGTCGATATCCATGTCTCATATAACCACTACTCCTGGTCCAGGCAGCTTCAAGGGACCTCATGGAAACCCGGGGCTACACAGAACTGGTCCTATCCCTCACTGGCTGTGGAGCTTTGGATAGCTTGCCCCATTTTTCACACATGGCAGCAATTGGGAGAGCTGACTCTGCACCTCACCCAAGTAGCATATTGGAGCTGGCCTTGGTGGCAGGAGTGTGAATGAACCAGCCCCAAGGGCATGAATGTGGGAGATCTGATCCTCTACTTGTCTGCTGTGGGGTGGCAGAGACTCAGAGGTGATGTCACCGCCTCTGCCCCTTGCCATCTCCAACAGTCAGGAAAGAAGCCCACAGTATCATGAACTGAAGAACTATCCCTGCCCCTCACCAGCTCTAGCAATTGGTAGAGCAGTCCCTGCACATTATCTGGACAATAGAGCAGAGTTGACCCTGGGATTCAGGGGTGGGGAAACAGGTGAGTGAGCCTAGAGGGTGAGAGCAAGGGAGAGCTGGCCCAGTTACTTGTCTACCATAAGGTGTCATAGGTGAGGGTATGATAGCCTCCCAACCCTTGCCCCTCACCACCTGTGGCAGTCAGGAGAGCTGGTCCCAGGTCAGGAGAGTGGGAGTGGTGTCCCTGCTCCTCATTTGGTGCAGCATTCTGCAGAGTGCACCATGTACTTCACCTGACCAATACAGTAGAGCTGACCATGAGAGAGCCAGCCCCAAGGGTGTGAGAGAGGTACAGCTGGCTCCAACACTCCTCTGCTGTGAGGTGGCCTGGAGGGTGGGAGATACCCTCTACCCCCAATGCCCCTTGACACCTGAGGCTGGCAGGAGACCTGAACCCAGGATCATGAGAATGGGAGATCAGGCCCTGCACCTTGCCTGGGCAGCACAGTATTGCTGGCCCTGGTTGAAGGGTTGCTGGTGAGTCAGTCTTGAAGATAAGAGTGTGGAAGATCTAGCCCCACCACTTGTCTACCATGAAGTGGCATGGCTGTCGGGATAATGACCCCCAACTGCTATAGTCTGGGGAGCTATTCTTGCTCCCTCACAGGATGTAGGGGACAGCAGGCCCTGAACCTTGCCTGGGCAACACAATGGAGCTGGCCCTAATGGTGAAAGGCACTGGTGATGAGCCAGTCCTGAGGATGAGGGTGTGGGAGCAGGAGAGCTGCCCCAGTCTATCATAGGCTATAATATTTGGGAATGTTGACCCCTTGTCTTGAATAGTCAGCACAGCTGAGCTGGCTCTGAAGGCATAGGTTTAGGTGAGCCAGTCATAAGGGAGACCAATAGAGTGAACCCTGCCTGCTGCCTATGGCAGCATTGGGTGATCTAGCTGGAACAGTGCTGGAGAGGTTGCCCTTGTGTTGCATAAAAGGGAGATTTGAAACCCTGACCAGTGCAGATCACCCAGGCCCAGATCCAGGGTTCTGAGTTGTTCTACCCCAAAATCTATATTATCTGCAAATGGTTGGGATTTGTGAAAGTACCAGTCCAGCTGATACAAAGCTACAGGGTCTTCATGACACAGGGCAGCAACAGGATAACTGGGAGGAATCCCAGTGAAGATACAATATTGATGGTGTCACAGAGCCATAGACCTTTAACCAGTCCAATGACTCATTGAAGTGAACATTTGTAAGCTAAGATGTGTGAACAGAGGGATATACTGTGATACACACTGTGACATACTATCACTTCCACAATAAGTTGTTTTCTGTGATTTGAGTTTGTGTGTGTGTGTGTGTGTGTGTGTGTGTGTGTGTGTATGTGTGTGTGTTTTATTTTGTGGGGAAGAGGTTACAAGGGAGAAAGGTGGATATGAGTGGAAGGGGAGATGAATAGGACTGTGGTGCATAATGTGAAACTCACAAAGAATCAATAAAAAGTTAGTAAAAATTAAAATGTTAAGAAAATAGATGCAGGGATGGTCCAACATACGAAACTCAATCAGTGTAATCTGCCATATTAACAAATGGAAAGAAAGAAAAACATGATCATCTCATTGGATGCTGATAAAACCTTTGAAAAAAATCCAATACCTCTTCATGATAAAAGTCTTGAAGAGATTAAGGATACAAGGCACATACATAAATATAATAAAGGCAATTTACAACAAGTCAATAGCCAACATAAAATTAAATGAAAAGAAACAGAAAGCAATCACACTAAAATCAGAATCAAGTCAAGACTGAAAACTTTCTCCATATCTATTCAATATAGTAATTGAAGTTCTAGATGTATCAATGAGACAACTGAGGGAGATCAAATGGATAAAAATTGGAAAGAAGTCAAAGTATCAGTATTTGTATATGGTGTTATAGTGGACATAAATGACTTCAAAAGTTCTACCAGTTAACCCCTACAGCAGATAAACACTTTCAATGAAATGTTTGGATACAAGATTAACTAAAAAACCCGCCAAAACTCAAACAACAAAGCAAAACAGTAGCCCCTCTATATTAGAATGACAAGGGGGTTGAGAAAGAAATCACAGAAATCACATCCTTCACAATAGCCAGAAATAATATAAAATATCTTGAGATAACTCTAACCAATCAATTGAAAAATGTGTATAACAAAAATGGCAAGACTTTGAAGAAATTGGAGAATATATCAGAAAATGGAAATATCTCCCAATGATCAGTATTAACATAGTAAAAAAGGACACCTTACCAAAAGCAATGTGCAAATTCAATCCAACACTCATCAAAATATCAACACAATCCCTTACATACCTTGAAAGGGCACTACTCAATTTCATATAGAAAAACAAAAAATGAGGATAGCTAAAAAAAATTCTGTACAATTAAAATAACTTCTGGAGGTGTCATCACCATTGATTATTTTTATTTTTATTTTATTTTATTTCTTCAAGTTACATCTCAATCACAATCCCCTCCCTTCTCCCCCCTCTGGTCCCACCCTCCCACCGTCTTCCCCCTTAACCCCCCCATCCACTTCCTTCTTTTTTGGTTTAAGGTATATCTTTTCCCCCAACATCTCTCCCTTTCAGTCCAACCATTGGCTCTTTCTCTTATAACAACAAATACAATACAAAACAACAGAAATAATTAGGCCACAATTATGAGAATTATAAAGCTTAGCATACATTCCCAATGTCCAGTCCATAGGTATTTGCCACTGACTTTAACATTCTACTATCCAACCATCTCCATGAGTTTAAAGTTCTATATCCAACTCAGCTTCCATTCTAACTTGCATCATAATTTTAAAAACATCTTCTTAGATCCATAACACCCTCTTAATTCCTAAACAACTCAAAATTTAACTATGAGACTCTATCTATGTAGTCTTCAACCAAATCAGAGACCTGAGAGGGATAACTATATCTGATTATACAGGAAGTGCAGGGCCAGCAACTTCCAAAACTAAGAAATGACAATTCCTATTCTTTAAAGATGCTTTAACATCAGAATGGACATCAGGGAATGTGTTATATTAGGGAAGAGGTTTTATTTTTCTATATTTCCACTTATTATAGAAGACTATGGGTTCCCTTAAAATTGATGAAGATCTGATCTGAAGAGAAGTTACTACATGAAATGCATGACTCAAGGAAGGAAGAGAAACAGGAGGACAGCAATGCAGATGATGCAGAAAATTGATCTCCCTTGGTTGGGGCCAGCTCAACAAACTGACTGAAATTTATCAGATCATTTATCAGATTGGAAGACTGGGAAAGAGTGATGCTGCAATGGACATTTTCTGAAGGATAGATGATCAGGACTGCAGTTATGAAGGATCATTGCATCAAAGGATCTTCGTAAGTACATTTGGATGTTAGCTTTATGAGATCGATAATTGTTTCTGTTGTAACAGTTAAATTGTGTACAATTTGTAGCTTAAACAAAAAGGGAGAAGTTGTAGAGGAATTTTAATCTAGCAACATGGCAGTTCTGGCAAAGAGTCACATGAAAAGTCTTTGTAGGTCTATGTTTCCCAGCTGGAATGCAGAGACGCTATGGATTATAGTATGATATGTCTGGAATAGAGATATTTATATATATATACTCAGTATACACTGTTAGTCACAAATAATGAAGGTAAATTTAGTTTATAGAAGGAAACAACCATGTTTCAAAATTACATCTAATTGAGGAGCATACAAATTTAGGAATCAGAGAAAGATTTGACAGTATGAATCAGAGATAGGATATGCCCAATTCTCAAAATAATAGGACAGTAAAGAAAGGCTACTTAAGATCAGGGAGAAAGAAGAGAGATGTTGACTGAGAATTTCTTACCAGTACAGTTTTAGAGAGACAGGTTTCAGACAGAACAAGCTAGACACAGGCAATGACAGAATGAGCCAGAGAATGAAAATGAGCTAGAAGATTAAAACATTAGTTTCAGGCCAGGCCGATCAAGAAAGGCTTGGGAAAGGCTCCCATCTCTTCCCCTCATCTGAGGAAATAAAAACATTTGTCCACCAACTTCACATCTGACAGAGGGCTAATATCCAACATATATAAAGAATGCAAGAAACTATATTGCAAACAAAACAAATGCTTTAAGTTTTTCTCCATTTAATTTGATGTTGGCTACTGGCTTGCTGTATATTGCCTTTATTATTTCTAGGTGTGGTCCTTGTGTGCCAGTTCTCTCTTAGACTTTTAACATGAATGGCTGTTGGATTTTGTCAAATGCTTTTTCAGCTTCTAATGAGATGATCATGTGCTTTTTTTCTTTCAGCTTGTTTATATGGTGGATTATGTTAATGGATTTTTATATGTTGAACCACCCTGCATTCCTGGGATGAATCCTACTTGATTATGGTGTATGTTATTTTTGATGTGCTCTTGGATTCAGTTTTCAAGTATTTTATTGAGTATTTTTGCTTTTATGTTCATGAGGGAAATTGATCTGAAATTTTCTTTCTTTGTTGGGTATTTGTGTAATTTAGGTATCAGAGTTACTGTGGCCTCACAGAATGAGTTTGGCAGTACTCTTTCCATTTATAATTTGTGGAAGAATTGGAAGAGTGTTGGTATTAACTCTTCTTTGAAGATTTGTTAAAATTCTGTGCTGAAACCATCTGGCCCTGGGTTTTTTTTTTTTTTTTTTTTTTTTTGGTTAGGAGACTTTTAATGACTTCTTCGATTTCCTTAGGGATTATAGCACATGCTTGTGAGTTTTCAGAGAAAGGGAACACTTTCCAATTGCTGGTGGGAGTGAAAACTTGTACACCCACTATGGAAATCAGTCTGGCAATATCTTAGAAAACTTGGAATAGCTCTATCTCAAGACCCAGCCATACTACTCCTGGGCATATCCAAAAGATTCCTCAACAAGTCACAAGAACATCCCCCCCTACTATGTTCATAAAAGCTTTATTTGTAATAGCTAGAACCTGGGAAAAAAACCTAGATGTCCTTCAACCAAAGAATGGATTAAAAAAATGGTGATACATTTATACAATGGAATACTATTCAGCTATCAGAAACAAGGAAATCAGGCAATTTCCAGCCAAATGGATGGAACTTTAAAAGCTCATCATGAGTGAGCTAACTCAGACTCAGAAAGATACACATGGCGTATATTCACTTAAAACTGGATTTTAGCCATATAGTACAGGATAACCATTCTACTATCAATAGACCCATAAGAACAGGAACGTGGACTTGGTTACCTGTTTGTGGGACATTCCATCCTAGTAGAACTGCCATGTATGCCTCCTGTGAAAGAGGAAGCTCTTAGACATCAAGTGACTAATGAACTGAATGGGGCCAGTACATGGAGGCACCCCACACCAGAGGGATGAGATGGGTGAAAGATGGGGTAGAGGTTGGGAGGATGGGACTGGGAGGGGGTGGAAGGAGGGAGTGGTAATGCAGACATAAGTTGAAGCAATAAGTAAATGTTAGAACAAAACAAAACAAATAATCCAATTAAAATGAGGTATAAATATAAACAGAATTATCAACACAAGACTCTCAAATGGCTGAGAAGCACTTGAAATGTTCAACATCCTTATCCATCAGGGAAATGCAAATCAAAATGGGTGAGATTCCATCTTATACATGTTAGAATGGCTCAGATCAAAACCCAAGTGAGAACTCATGCTGACAAGGAAGTAGAACAAGGAGAACTCTCCTTTATTCCTGATGCTATTGACAACTTGCATAGCCACTATGGAAATCTATATAAAAAGTTCCTGAGAAAATTGTGAATTGATCTACCTCAATTCCTAGCTATACCATTCTTGGGCATTTATACAAAAGATGCTCCATCCTACCACAAAACACTTGCCCAAGTATGTACATAGCAGCTTTATTCATAATAGCTAAAAACTGGAAATAACCTAGATGTCACTCAAGTAAAGAATGGATAAAGAAAATGTATATTTACACAATGGAGTATTACTCGCCTGGAATCTATGAAGGTGATGGAAGTTCTGGGGAATATCTGCTGGTAAGGTTGAAGTCTGGCATTACTGGAAAGCATCTGAGCTTGGTGTTAAATGTCAGACTCTGTTTTCTCAGCTGGAGCTAATCCTCCACCTGATCTGAGGGAACTCTAGATCGTCTAAGGAGTGTCATGTGGCCCAACCCATTCCTGATATGAAACCTGGGGTTCCTACCCCACTCCCCTGCCCAGGGGATAATTAGGTGCTGCATTCCTTTCTGCTGATAGGAGCATACCCATCCAATCAAACACATTCAGCTCCAAAACCCTCCATTGCTCAAAGGTTTATAATGCCTCTGCCTCTGTTCATGAAATACACACACTTTCTCTCTCTCTCTCTCTCTCTCTCTCTCTCTCTCTCTCTCTCTCTCTCTCTCCCTCTCTCTCTCTCTCTCTCTCTCTCTCTCTCTCTCTCTCTCTCTCTCTCTCTCTCTCTTTCTCTCTCTCCAGCATGACTGCCTGAGGTTTGACTGTTTATTTGAGCTTGGGAAGGAATCTCTCTTCCTTTCATGAAGAATTTGTTGCAGCTGCTGCATGGCTAGTCAAGTTTTCAGAGAGTACCAGTTTCTGCCTCACTGTAGCCACAGCTAGACAGGCTCATGTCTCAATCACTGCTGGTGGTCACCCCAGTGGCTTACTCCAAAACTCGATAAGAGGGACTCCACTTCTGCCACCTCTACTGTATTATCTGTCCAGCCACCTGTCCTGGTTCTGGGAACTCCAGGCGACTTGAGGTGGTCCAAGGAACAGCTCAGCTGAAAGAGTTTTGACCTTCTACTATGCTACAGAAAGAGTTTCACTCTCTTTCATGCTAATCCTAAGTGTTATAACACTTGTTGGTAGAATTCTTCTACTGCTCTAGCCTATTCAGATATTCTATGGCATGGATCCTGTCCTGTGATTCACTCTTCTTTCAGGAAACTGACTGAGCTCAGAGCTTCTGGTAGAGAAGTGTACATAATACCTCAGCTCCCTGGAAGCTGTAGAATGGGGGACATGGATCCTGAATCAGCCATTTTTGTAACCAGGCAAGGCTTCCAGTAGACAGTCTGAGGTACCAACCCAGCCTCTCAACCTTTGGCCAACAATTGTTCTACCTGCAAGATGTGCTGAGGTAAAGGAGACACAGAACTTAGGGAGTGGCTAACCAATGACTGAAGCCCATGCTGTGAGAGGGAACACATGCCTGACTCAGTCTGGATGTCCAGGAACTGGAGGCTGGATAGTCCATGCAAATATTTAATAACAAATGCTGGTGTGGATGTGGGTAAAATGGAAACCTCATTCAGTATTGGTAAGGTTGAAAACTGGTTTATCATCCTAAAAATCAATGAATTCATAATGACCAAGCTATTCCACTTGCCTTAGTCATTTTTATATTGTTGTGAACAGACAACATGCCCATGACAACTATTATAAAGGAAAACATTTGGGTTGCTTATAGCTTTAGAAGTTGAGTTCATCCACATGGCAGAGGAGCATGGTGGCATGCAGGTAGACCTGGTGCTAGAAAAGACAACATCTGGATCATTTTTCAAAAGTTTGTAAGCTTTCTGTTGCTTATGATATTCATATTTAATAAATGGTTGTCTGATAGGATGCAGGGATTTATTTCATATTTCTTGTATATGCTGAGACTTCTTTTGTGTCTGAGTACATGGTCAGTTTGGTAGAAAGTTCCATGAGGTGCAGAGAAGAAAGCATATCATGTTTGAGTGAAATATTCTGGAAATATCCGTTCGGTATATTTGGTTTATAACTTTAGCTTGCTCCAGGAATTCTATGTGTAGTTTTTGTTTAGATGAACTGTTTATTGCTAAGTGTAGGATTTCAAAGTCCTCCACCATCTTTGTTTGAAGGACAATATGTGATTTAAGTTGTAGTAGTGTTTCTTTTATAAGTGTGGCTGCCCTTGTGTTTGGGTATAGATATTAAGAATTGAAATGTCCTCTTGGTGGATTTTCTTGCCAAAAGTGTGTCCTTTCCTATTATTCCTGATTAGTTTTGGTTTATTATTTTGTTATACATTAAAATGGCTACACCAGCTTGCTTCTTATGTCAATTTACTTGCAATATCTTTTTCCAATCCTTTACTCTGAGGTAGTGTCCACCCTTCATATTGAGTTGTTTCTTGGATACAGCAAAATGATGCATTCTATTTTCTTTTTTTTTTTTTTTGGTTTTTTGAGACAGGGTTTCTCTGTGTAACAGTTTTGGCTGTCCTGGACTCACTTTGTAGACCAGGCTGGCCTCGAACTCACAGTGATCCGCCTGCCTCTGCCTCCCAAGTGCTGGGATTAAAGGCATGCGCCACCACGCCCGGCTGCATTCTATTTTCAATTCCATTCTATTAGTCTGTATCTTTTTTATTAGAGAATTGAGACCCTATCGATACTGAGAGATATAAGTGAATAATGGTTGTTGATTACTTTTATTAATTTTTGGTGGTGGTAATGGTGGTAGTGGTGATGTGTGTGTGTGTCTGAGTGTGTGTGTGTGTGTGTGTGTGTGTGTGTGTATACTTCTCTTTTTTTGATTTTTGCTGGTCTGAATTTATTTATTCCCTGTGTTTTCATGTAGTTAACCTCCTTAGGTTAGAGTTTTCCTTTTAGCACCTTTGTAGAACTGGATCTGTAGATAAATATTGTTTAAGTTTGGCTTTATCATGGAATATCTTGTTTTCTCCATCTATGGTGATTGAAAGTTTCCTGGATATAATAGTCTGGGTTGGTATCTGTAGTCTCCTAGTCTCAGCACATCTGTCCACACCTTCTGTTTTTAGATTCTCCATTGCAAAGTCAGGTATAATTCTAAGAGGTCTGCCTTTATATATTACTTAATCTCTTCCTGTTGTAGCTTTTAACATTTTTTAAAATTCTGTATGTGTAGTATTTTGATTATTATGGGCAAAGGAACTTTTTTCTGTTCCACTCTATTTGGTATTCTGTATGTTTCTTGTGTATTAATAGACATCACTTTCTTTAGGTTAGGAAAGTTTTCTGAAACTGAAATTTAATTATCAATTGTATTTATTAATAAGTATAAACTATAAGATTAGGACAGTAGGGCAATTATTGGGCTGGCAGGAAACTGGCAGGCCTAGCCTGCCTTAACTGATGGCCTGATCCATTCTGAGGAAGAAGCCCTGGATCAATGGTGGTCTTTCCCATCTGCAACCTAAATTCTATTAACTAATATCTTCATCAATAACTATAAATTTTTATATTAGGCCTGTGGAACAGCCAGCAGTTTGGAGGAAGATCAGCAGGCTTGATTTGCCTTAGAAGTCTAGAGGGACAACCTGGTCGTGCAGTCTGGCAGTGAAACTGGCGGGATAGCTATCAGATACTCATGAATAGCTATAAATTATTATATTAGACCAGCAGAATTGCTGGTGGCCTGGAGAGACAGTGGCTGGGGTTTGGTTGGAGGCCAATGGCCTGGATTGCTTGGACTGGTGGCCTATAGGTGGATGGAATCTTAAAGTTGTCTTGAGTTGCATTTCTCTGATGATTAAGGATGCTGAGCATTTCTTCAAGTGTGAGATGGAATCTTAGAGTTGTCTTGAGTTGCATTTCTCTGATGATTAAGGATGCTGAGCATTTCTTCAAGTGTTTCTCAGCCTTTAGGAATTCCTCCTTTGTGAATTCTCTGTTTAGCTCTTTTCCCCATTTTTTGATTGGATTAAATGGTTTCTTGGCATTTAATTTCTTGAGTTCGTTGTAAATTTTGGATATTAGCCCTCTGTCAGATGTGGGGTTGGTGAAGAATTTTCCCCAATCTGTAGGCTGCTGTTTTGTTCAAATGATAGTGTCTTTTGCCTTACGGAAGCTTTTCAGTTTCATGAGATCCCATTTATTGATTGTTGGTTTTAGGTCCTGAGCTGCTGGTGATCTGTTCAGGAAATGGTCACCTGCACCAATGATGTCGAGGGTTTCTCTCACTTTCAATTCTAGTAGATTTAGTGTGACTGGGCTTATGTTAAGGTCTTTGATCCACTTGGACTTAAGTTTTGTACAAAGTGATAAGTATGGGTCTAATTTAATTCTTTTACAAGCGGATATCCAGTTGAACCAGCACCAATTGTTGAAGATGCTGCCCTTTTTCCCTTGTGCGGTTTTGGCTTCTTTGTCAAAAATTAGGTGACCATAGGTGTGTGGGTTCATTTCTGGGTCTTCAATCAGATTCCATTGATCCACTGGTCTGTTTCTATACCAGTACCATGCTGTTTTTATTACTATTGTTCTGTAGTGCAGCTTGAAATCTGGGATGGTGATTCCTCCAGATGTCTTTTTATTGTACAGGTACAGGATTGATTGAGCTATTCTGGTTTTTTTTTTTGTTGTTGTTGTTTTTGTTTTTTGTTGTTGTTGTTCCACATGAAATTGAGATTCACTTTTTCCAGGTCTATAAAGAATTGTGTTGGTATTTTGATAGGAATTGCATTGAATCTGTATATTGCTTTTGGTAGGATGGCCATTTTTATTAGGTTTATCCTACCTGTCCATGAGCATGGGAGATCTTTCCATCTTCTGATGTCCTCTTCAATTTATTTCTTCAAGGTCTTGAAGTTCTTGTTGTACATGTCCTTTACTTGCTTGGTTAGAGTTACCCCCAGGTATTTTATATTGTTTGTGACTATTGTGAAGGGAGTTGTTTCCCTGATTTCTTTCTCAGCCCATTTATTTGTTGTATGAAGAAGGGCTTCTGATTTTTCTAATTAATTTTGTATCTAGCCACCTTGCTGAAGGTGTTTATCAGCTGCAAGAGTTCTTTGGTGGAATTTTGGGGGTCGCTTATGTATACTATCATATCATCTGCAAATAGGGATAATTTGACTTCTTTGTTTCAAATTTGTATCCCCTTGATCTCCTTTAGTTGTCTTATTACTCTAGCAAGAACTTCAAGTACTATATTGAAGAGATATGGCAAAAGTGGGCATCCTTGTCTTGTCCCTGAGTTTAGAGGAAATGCTTTAAGTTTCTCTCCATTTACTTTGATGTTGGCTACTGGCTTGCTGTATATTGCCTTTATTATTTCCAGATATGGTCCTTGTATGCCTGTTCTCTCCAAAACTTTTAGCATGAAGGAGTGTTGGACTTTGTCAAATTCTTTTTCAGCATCTAATGAGATAATCATGTGGTTTTTTCTTTCATCTTGTTTATATGGTGAATGACATTGATAGACTTTCGTATGTTGAACCATCCCTGCATTTATGGGAGGAAGTCTACTAGATCATAGTGTAGGATATTTTTGATGTGTTCTTGGATTCAGTTTGCTAGTATTTTATTAAGTATTTTTGCATCTATGTTCATGAGGGAGCTTGGTCTGAAGCTTTCTTTCTTTGTTGGATCTTTGGGTGGTTCAGGAATCTGGGTAACTGTGGCCTCATAGAATGAGTCTGACAGTGTTCTTTCTGATTCTATTTTTGAGAAAGAGTTTGAAGAGTATTGGTATTAGCTCTTCTTTGAAGGTCTGGTAGAATTTTGAGCTGAAACCATCTGGCCATGGGCTTTTTTTGGTTGGGAGATTTTTAATGACAGTTTCTATTTTGCTAGGGGTTATAGGGCTGTTTTAACTGTTAACCTGATCATTTTTAGCTTCGGTAGGTGGAATCTATAAAGAAAATTGTCCATTTTGCTTAAGTTTTCATATTTGGTGGAGTATAGATTTTTAAAGTAGGACGTAAATATTCTTGGATTTCCTCAATGTCTGTTGTTATTTCTCCCTTTTCATTTCTGATTTTGTTGATCTGGTTTTTTTCCCTCTGTCTTTTAGTTAATTTGGCTAAGGGTTTGTCTATTTTGTTGATTTTCTTGAAGAACCAACTCTTTGTTTCATTGATTATTTGTATCATTCTTTTTGTTTCTAAGTTGTTGATTTCAGCCCTAAGATTGATGATTTCCTGCATTCTGCTCCTCTTGGGAGTGTTTGTTTCTTTTTTTTTCCCAATTCATCCAGTTTGGCTGTTAATTCGCTAATATGCACTGTCACAATTTTCTTTTTGAAAACACTTAGTGCTATGAACTTCCCTTGTAGCACAGCTTTCATTGTTTCCCATGGTTTTGGGTATGTTGTGCCTTCATTTTCGTTGGGTTTTAAGAAGTCTTTGATTCCCTTCTTTATTTCTTCCCTGACCCTGTAGTCATCCTGTAAATAGTTGTTCAATTTCCATGTGTGTGTAATCTTTCTGTTGATTCTGTTGCCATTGCAGTCCAGCTTTATTCCATGGTGGTCTGATAAGATATAAGGGTTTATTTCAATTTTCTTATATTTGTTAGGCTATCTTTGTGACCGACTATATGGTCGATTGTGAAGAAGGTTCTGCACGGTTCTGAGAAGAGGGTGTATTCTTTTATTTTTGGGTGAAACGTTCTGTAGATATCTGTTAGGTCCATTTGGTTCAAGAGCTTGTTAGACTCATTAATTCTCTCTTTGGTTTCTGTCTTGATGATCTGTCCATTGTTGTGAGTGGGGTGTTGAAGTCTCCCACTACTAATGTGTGGGGATCGATGTGTGATTTAAGTTTTAGGAGAGTTTCTTTTACAAATGTAGATGCCTTTGTACTTGGGGCATACATGTTCAATATTGTGATGTCCTCTTGACGAATATATCCTTTAACGAGTATGTAATGCCCTTCTCTGTCTTTTTTTATTAACTTCAGTTGGAAGTCTATTTTGCTTGATATTAGGATGGCTACTCCAGCTTGCTGCCTGGGTCCATTTGCTTGAAAAACCTTTTCCCAGCCCTTTACTCTGAGATAGTGTCTATCTTTGTTAGTAAGATGTGTTTCTTGTAACCAGAAAAATGATGGGTCTTGTTTATGGATCCAATCTGTAAGCCTGTGTCTTTTTATTGGCGAGTTGATTCCATTGATGTTTATGGATTTTAGTGACCAGAGGTTGTTATTTCCCATTATTTTGGTATAGGTGGTGGTCCTGCGTTTCTTTTGGTTTAGTTGCCGTGTTTTCTGCTTCCTCTGTTTTCTTGGGTGTAGTTATCTTCTCTGGGTTGGAATTTTCCTTCTAGGATCTTCTGTAGGGCTGGATCTGTGGGTAGATACTGTTTAAATTTGATTTTGTCATGGAATATCTTGTTTTCTCCATTTATGTTGATAGAGAGTTTTGCTGGGTATAGTAGTCTTGCTAGGCACCTATGTATTCTCAGGGCTTGTAGGATATCTGTCCAGGCCCTTCTAGCTTTTAGAGTTTCTGAGGAGAAATCAGGTGTAATTCTGATGGGTCTGCCATTATATGTTACTTGACCTTTTTCTCTTACAGCTTTTAGTATCCTTTCTTGGTTCTGTACATTTGGAGTTTCAATCATTATGTGGAGAGAGGAGTTTCTTTTCTGATCTAATCTGTTTAGTGTTCTTTAAGCATCTTGGAATTTTATTGGCATCTCTTTCTTTAGGTTTGTGAAGTTTTCTTCTATGGTTTTGTTGAAGATATTTTATGTATCTTGGAGTCAAGAGTCTACTCTTTCCTTTTGCCTATGATTCTTAGGTTCCATCTTTTCACTGAGTCCTTGATTTCTTGGATGTTATGGGTGAGGACATTTTTAGCTTTCTCATTTTCTTTGGATGTTGTACTGATTTCCTTCATCAAATCTTCCATGCCTGAGATTCTGTCTTCCATCTCTTGTATCCTATTTTTTTAAAAAAAATATTATTTTATTTTTTCAAGTTACATCTCAATCACAACCCCCTCCCTACTCCTCCCTCCAGTCCCACCCTCCCACCCTCTTCCCCCTCAACCCCTCATCCTCTTCCATTTTTTTTAAGTTTAAGGTATACCTTTCCCCCCAACAGCTCCCCCTTTCAGTCCAACAAATGGTTCTTTCTCTTATAACAATAAATACAATACAAACAATGGAAATAAATAGGCCACAATTATGAGACTTATATGCCAATGTCCAGTCCATATGTATTCGGTACCTGCCTTTAACATTCTACTATCTAACCATCTCCATGAGTTTAAATTTCTATATGTAATTCTGCTTTCATACTAACTTGCATCACAATTTTAAAAACATCTTCTTAGATCTAGAACACCCTTTTGATTCCTAAGCAACTCAAAATTTAACTAGGAGACTCTAGCTATCTATTCTTCAACCACCTCAGAGAATTGTGAGAGATAAATATATCTGATTATATAGGAAGTGCAGGGACTGCAGCTTCCAAAACTAAGAAATGACATACCAGTGGCTGCCTGGAGAGCTCGCATTTTCTCTCCATACATTACAGCATCAATCTTCAGCCATTTGGCCCTGTTTCTCTGACAGACATTGATTGTAGAGCAGGAATTATGAAGGAGTTGCCTACCCTGTCTTGGCAGAGCTAGGCTGTCGACTTACCTGCTTCCAAGTTTTGTCCTTTTTGGACAGAATTCTGTCTACAGTTGAAGCAAGGGGTTTTTCTTGTCAAGGGATAGGCTTACCACTAATTCACTCATCTCACACTGGAGATTCTTTGATGCTCATCTTCTACTTGGAGTAGAATAGGGGGTGCTGTCAGGAGCTGACATGTCTCAATATCAAAAAATCTTAAGTTAAGAAAACATCTTTGAATGCCATAATCTGCAGATCTCTTGAGGTTTTTGAAGACGCCCTATCTATTTCTTATATTTAGATAAGCAAATGTTGTTTGTCTTTTAGCAACTTGATTTCTGATTAGCTTAGAAAATAACTGTGATAGACTGTCATAGTACCCAACAAAATGACAAGCTTGCATGACTATTAGTTTGCATTTCTTAATTATCCTAAACAGTTTATGACAGTTGGTAGCAAAAGGCTGAAACTTCACATTGCATTTTTTAAGCATTACTAGGTACAATACTTTTAAAAAGTGTTACCCTTAATTTTGTATCAATATACAAAGATCAATACCTATGTAGCCCAATACAATCTTAACTTTGCATCAATATACAAGGGTCAATACCATTGTGGCCAAATATATTCTTAGTTTTGTATCAGTATACAAAGATCAATACCGATGTAGCCCAATACAATCTTAATTTTGCATTAATATGCAAAGCTCAATACCAATTTAGCCAAATATAATATTAATTTTGTATCAATATACAAAGGTATAAGGGCATATTCACCAATCTGTCCTTTTTTCTTGATCTTTCCTATATTATGCCCATGTCCCGTTTTTTCTCAAGTCTTCTTGTATACTATTTTTGATACTCATGTCTGTAGATCATGTTCTTTTCCATTGATTCTACATTTCCACTCTTAACTCTAAATGTGTTTTCTTTATTGCTTCCATTTCCAGTTTCTCTCTTGAAAGATTTTATTCATTTTGTATATTTCCTGCTCCAATTTGCTTGTCTTTGCCTGGAAATCTTTCATCTCTTTTAAACCTTTCATTGCCTTGTCTCTTTCCTGTTCAAGTTGAGCCACTTTGGCTTGGAGCTCTCTAATAGTATTATCCGTTGCTTTCACTTGTAAAATTCTGGACTCTTTGAATTCCTTCATAGATTTAAATTCTTCTTGAAAGGACTCCATCATTTTCCAGACTGTAGAATTATCCTCATTTTCATGTGTTTCAGTTGTGGTGAAGTGGTCAGGGCTTACTGTACTGTCATCTTTGCATTTTGTTGGGGTCATAATTCCCTGGCTTTTATTGATTCTGCTCTTTTGCTGTCCTTTTGCCATTTGATTGTTCTTAGCTGTTTGTTCCTGTTGTCTTCTGGACTTGGAGTTTAAGGGGGGTGCTTTGGTGTAGCAGTTGTATTGCTTGGTGATCAGTTGCTTTCCACTGGCTGGATGGGGCCTTGTGTGGGGATTCTCAGTGTGTCTCCGAGAGCTCACCCCTTCCTGTTTTGTCCAAACTGGGGACTTAGGTGATGGTTTGTGATGGGGATGTGTTCCTGTAGGTTCCTGTTATCCAACTGGACTTTGTATAGATGACAGTGCAGGTTGGTAGGCTGCAGGGTGTTGGTTGAGGTTGTAGCTCCCCTGCAGCTTACGTGACAGACCATGTTTGTGGTCCTCTCCGGTTGCTCACAGGGGATTCTCATGATCAATGTGCATCTAATAGCCTGAAGCACTGTGAGCTGGTGCAGCCTATTCCCAGGCAATGAGGAATGGCCTGGGATTGTTTCACTGCTCAAAAGTCGGAGCTCTCTATGTTGCACACTGAGTGTTCAGCCTGCAGAGGCTCTGCTGGTATGGTCCTGTGTGTCAAGGCACAGATTCTGTGGACTCTGGATGTCCCAAGTTTGGGGGCTGAGGCCATCTGCTGGAGTCTTGAAAGGACCCAACTCCACATCCTTAAGGTAAGTCACTCAGCGGTGTCGCCCAGGTTGAAACTTCACTGATCTAGGGTTGGAACTATATAAGCTTAAGCTCTGGTTTCCTGCTGGAAGAACCAGCACTAGCAAAAGTGTCTAAAATAACCCCACAATTTGCCCTGGGCTTGGATCCTGTGGAAGACAGATCCTCATTCCAACCCAGCTGCCCTTTCTGCCACCCTCACAACTCTGCCTATGTGTGTATGGAGCTGGCTTTGGACACTGGCAAATGGGGCCACTGTTTTCCACGTTCTGGTACATAGCAGTTGAGCTGCCACATACCCTGCTGCCGGAAGAGTACCCTGCTGCTCAATCCAGCTGTAGCATTTTTTTCCAATGACTGTAAATCCAATATAGGGGCCTGTATGTATGTCCAACACCCCTCTGGGGAAGCACAAACATGCTTGCGCTTTCCAAAATGCAGCTGTGGAGCCGTTGGATGCTGGGCTTTGACTTGTTGTGGAACTGTCAACCTCTGTGCATCCTGCTGCTGTGGCATGCTTTTAAGATTGTATAGCAGCACTTCCACGAGTCCGCAATCTTTTGCTAAATAGCCGGAATGCCTGCATGGGATCTGGGGGCCTAGTAGGCTGGTGAGTAACCCTGTGTGGGGTTTGACTCTGCCCATGGGGTATTAGAGTTGTTCTTACCCTGCATCTCTCCTGGTGGGGGTTCCCGATTCCCAGATTCAGTGGCTTCTGTGCGTGTCCGAGAGAGGGGAGGAGAGTCCTGCCCAGGGACTTTCAATGGTCCCTGCATAGCTGAGTGAAACCCAGGGGGATCGAGTCACTCAGATTATTGCACAGTGTCTTATAACTCTGTGGCTTTATGGCTTTTTTCCCCGAGTTCAAAATACATCCTCACAGGCCGCTGCCATCTTGATTTCCCCGTGTTTGTTTTATGGTAGCTCACTTTCGTTAACTCCAGTTGCAGCACACCAAGACCTTTTAATGTTCAGTGCTTAGCCCTTAGCCGGGAAGACTCTCAACTATCTAATCTAAATTAACCTGGACCATTTAATCCCAAACAGTCATGGTCCTGTTGTTACCTTCCAGAGCTCTCAAGCATGTCTGTCTGCTTCTATGTCTCCTGGTGGAAAGAGAGATTCCTCTGTGTAAAACCCAGCATTCTTGTTTCCATCTCAGGAAGTCCCACCTTTCTATACTTTTTCTGCCTAGCTAATTGGCCATCAGCAACTTTTACTAACCAATCAAGAGGATGTCTCAGAAGGGGCAGTAATCAGATCTCAGCATTGATTTCAGCCTTTCAGAAGCAATGTATTAGACCTTCCTCCAACATTTTTGTTTTGTGTTTTTGTTGAAAATATTTTCTGGACCTTTGATCTGGGATTCATCTCCTTACTATTCCTATTGTTCTCAGATTTTTATAATTTCCAAGATATCCTGATGTTTTGTGTCAGGATTTTTTTTTAGATTTAACATTTCTTTTATATAGTCTTCAACACCTGAGATTTTTTTTCTTTCATCTCTTGTATTGCTTCTGTAGTTCCAATCCAGGTCTCTAAATTATTCCTTTTCAGCATCACTTCACGTAGGTTTTCTTTATTGCTTCTATTTCCATTTTTAAGTCTTGAACAGTTCTATTTGTTTTCTTCAAATATTTGTGTTTTCCTGTGTTTCTTTAAGGGATTTATTCATGTCTTCTTTAAGGACTTCATTTATCATAATACTAGTTTTTTTAATGATCTTTTTCTTTTGCTTCAGTTATGTTAGAATATTTAGAGCCTGTTGTGGTAGGGTTGATAGGCTCTAGTGGAGACATATTTCCACTAGACATATTTCCTGGCTGCTATTGATTGTGTTTTTATGCTGCCATCTTGGCATCTGTGGTTGTGATGATTATAGTTCTAGGTACTGATTTCTGGTGTTTGTCTTTGTTAGGTGGGGGTTTTGTTTCTTCATTTCTGTTTTTCTGTGGATATTAGGTGAGTGTAATGGCTGTGTGTTGCCTGGTAGGAAATTTTCTTTGGAACTGATATGTGTGACTACTGGGGTTTCTAGGCAAAATGTGTTTCTGAGTATTGGGAGCTTTAACTTAGGTATAGGACTAGGTATAACTTAGGTATATAGACTAGCAGTGTGAAGATGTTCACAGAAGGGGGGAGAATGGAATGTTCATCCAGATTACTGTTAGTTAGTGTTCTTGGAATCAGGGTAGACAGTGAAGAGAAATCATCCCAAAAGGTCTGCTGTAATGTTGGTGATGAGACTGGGTGATTGGATCTATTTCCCTCACCTGCTCAGATGATGTGTTGGTGAGGTGTGACTGCTGGTGTTAGAGATTGGGATAATAGGATGAGTTGGTGAAAGCAAGGTTGGAGGAGAAGATCTTTGCAATCCATTTGGGATGACGTTAGATGGGAAAGATGTTCTGTTACAGAGCTAGGAGGGATGAGACTGGGAGGATTGGGGCTGGAGTAGCAAAAGAAGAGGTGAATATTTGCAGTCAGCCTACCTGTTTCCCTGACAGGAGTGGTCTGTGAGTTAGTAAATGGTGTCTGATAGAGCTTGGGACTGGGATAAAGCAATGAATCAGGGGAGGGAAGATAGGAGGGAAAGTTTTGTGGGATTCACAGGATGAACATGTGGGCATGAGGCAGGGAAGGAAGGCTGCATCAGGTGTTCTTTCTCAGAGTTATGAATGAGATTGGTTGATTGATTTGGAGGAGAGGACATAGTGGTGAAGGTCTTTAGTTGGCTTACCCATTTCCCTGGCCTGCTGTCTGGTATGTTATTAGGGAGTGCCTGTTGGCACTGGAGGCTGGAATAATGGGATGGTTTAGGTGAAGGAAGATTGGAGGAGAAAATATTTGTGATTGCTGGAGATGGAGTCAGAGGGGACAGAGATACTGCTGCAAGTTTTCAGATACAGAGCTGAGGATGAGCCAATGAGGGTTGGGGAGGGTTGGAATTGGAGGAACAGAAGGAGAGGTGAAGATCTTAGGTCAGCCTACTAGTTTCCATTGCAGTATTGGCCTTTGGGTTAGCAGGTGAAACAAATCACTATTAAGAACAGACCCCATGCCCAGAAGTAGATGGCCAACAAAAGACAAACTCAAAAGCATTTTGGAGGTTCCTGGTCTTATAATGTTGGGACATAGCTTTTTAATTTAATTTAATTTTTTACTTTATTTTATTTTACTTATTTTTTTCTTATAGATTTTGTGTATATATTACTGCTCCCAGTTTTGATTTTATGGGATTCCCAACTGTGTGAATAAGTTGTTCTCTGCATCTGTAACTATTTCTTGAATTCTTTTCCTTCTGTTCATTTTTTTCTATTTCTCTGTTTTTGTTTTTATATTTTATTATTATCCCTTAAATGTCTGTGTTTTCTAAGGAACGACAAAAGTAGATGGATAGGAATAGAAGAGGAGTTTGGGAGGAACTGGTGGGAATAGAGGGAGGGGAAGACATATCAGAATGAAAAAGTAATATCTATATTCAATAAAATAAAAACTAAAACAACAATAACAACAAAACCACAAAAGAAATATTGAGTCCATATCCTTAAGTGTGATTGATATGCCCAGTGTTACTTCATTGAGGAAAACTGATTTTCTTTCTTTTTATTTTTAAAATTTATTTATTTACTCAAGTTACAACCTGAACACAGTCCCCTCCCTTCTCCCCATCCAGTCCCTCCCTACCACTTTCCCCCCTCTCCTTCTTCTCCTTCCCCTCAGATGAGGTGAGCCACCCCCCATCAACCCACCCTGGTTCATCAAGTCGCATAAGGACTCCGAGCATCCTCTTCCAGTTAGGCCAGACAAGGCAGCCCAGCTAAGATAAAATGTTTTATGAAGAGGCAACAGGGTCCATGTCAAAGGCAGGCCCCTGCTCCACTTGCTAAAGGGTCTGCATGAAGATCAAGCTGCCTATCAGCTACACATGTGTAGGGGGTCTAGGTCCAGTCTATATATGTGATCAAGATGTAACTTGAATAAGTAAATAAGTTTAAATAAAACAAGACAAAAAAGAAGAAAAAATATTGTAGGCACAACATTTCATAGCTGAAAATTTTCTTTGTTTGATTCTCCAGGGAAAAGCGATTATTTGCTAATGTTCCAGTTCTTCAGGGAGTAGATTCCTTTCATAGCTATTCAAAATCATAGTCATAAAGTTCACAAAAATAGATTTTTTTGGTCTCTGTTTTCTTTTCTGTATTTTTTTGTCACCAAGATAGTTTGTCTTCTGTCTGGCCACAGAATGGGAAAAGATTATCACCTACTCCACATTGGGCAGAGGGCTAATATTCAAAATACATAGAGAATGCAATAAACTAGATATCAAAACCCCAGAAAATCCAATGAAAATGGGGTACAGATCTAAACAGAGAATTCTCAATAGAGGAGAATTTCTCAAATGGCTGAGAAACAAAGAAATGTTCAAAATTCTTAGCCATCAGGAAAATGCAAATCAAAACTACTTTGAGATTCCATCTTACACCTGTCAGAATGGTTAAGAGTAAAAATACAAGTGACAGCTCATGCTGGTGAATATGTGGAGCAAGAGGAACACTCACTTATTGTTGGTGTGAGTGCATATTTGTATAGCCACTATGGGAATCAATATGGCAGTTCTTCAGAAAATTAGGAATTGGTCTACCTCAAGACCCGTTCTTGGACATATACCCAAAAGACATTCCATCCTACCACAAGGACACTTACTCAACTACATTCATTGCTGCTTTGTTCACAATAGCCAGGAACGGAAAATAAACATCATATGTACTCACTTATAAATTGGTATTAGCTGTTAAATAAAGGATAATCACAATACAACCCGCAGACCACCTAGGCTAAGTAATAAGGACAGCTCTGGGGGTGGGGGGAGACACATGGACCTCCCCAGGAAGGAGAAATAGAATAGATGTTGTTGGTGGACTTGGAGTGAGTGGGCATGGAATAGGGGATATCAAGTGGAGGAGGGAGAGATGGAGGTAGAGAGCATGGGGAGAGACTGGAGCAGGTGGGCATTTAGGGGTGATATGGAAATCTAGTGCAGTGGAAACTCCAGTGGCAAGTTCCAGGAATCTATGAAGGTGACTCTAGTGAGGACTCCTAGTAATGGAGATATAGAGCCTGAACCAGCCATCTTCTGTAACCACACTAGGTTCTCACTGGTGGGACTGGAACACGAATCCAGCTGCAAAATCTTAAATCCACAACCTGCCATAACTGCCAGATATGATGGAGCCTTCATGGCTCAGAGCTTGTGGGAATGGCCAACCAATCACTGGTCTAACTTGAGGCCCCTTGCTACAAGAGGGTGAACATGCCTGACACTGACATGATGATCAGAAAGTGTAAATTGGCTAGCTCAGAGCTCTAGGATATAACCAAACACAAATGACAAAAAAGTCAATAAAATGATTCCTAATGATATTCTGCTTTTCTCATAGATTGGTGCCTAGCCTTATCTCCATCAGAGAGCCTTCCTCCAGCAGCTGATGGGAGCAATTGCAGACTTATAGTCAAACATTAGGCAGAGCTTTGGAAAACCCACAGAAGATGGGAAGGAAGGATTGAAGGAGGCAGAAGAGTCAAGAACACCAGGAGAGCATGACCCACAGAATCAACTAAGCAGGACTCATAAGGACTCACAGAGACTGAAGCAGCAATCATGGAGCCTGCATGAGTCTGTGCTAGGTATCTGCATATATTCCATGGCTTGGGGTTTTTGCAATTCCTAATAGTGGAAGTGTCTCTGACTCTTTCGTCTTGTGGGACCCTTTTCCTCCTACTAGGTTGCCTTGTCCAGGTTTGGTATGAGGGTTTGTGCTTAGTTTTTTTGCATCCAGCTATGTTGTGTTTGGTTGATATCACTGGGAGGACTGCTGTTTTCTGAAGGGAAATGGAGGAATAGTAGATCTGGGGGAGAGGGGAGGTGAGTATTTAACTGGAACAAGGGGAGGGAGGGGATGCTATAGTCAGAATGTATGTGTAAAAGAAGAAAAAATAAAAAAAAAATGTTTTTTCCCAAGGTCATTGGAAACTTCCTTCCTAGCTTTCACAGTACCAGAAGTTATTCAGGCTACTAAGAGAGAAAGGGAATTATGGATCTGACCAAGCACTAAGCTTTACATGATACAATACTAACTTGTCAAGCAAGATGAGAGTAAGAGTGGCTTGACTGTCATTGGCTAACCAACACTTCTCCATTTAGAGTTAAGGTCTGCTCCACATTAGGGAATGCAGTTCATATTCTGAGGAACAAAAGAATCTAAAATGCACAGCAAATAAAAATGTTTAAGTTTTATGGTATCAGTAATAGAAAAGTAAAATTGAGGCAGTAAAATATGCATCTGAATGTTATTTATGTCCCAAAATGTGCTTATATCTACAGTTCAGAATGCATTGCAGAATTGTTCACAAATCACACCATATTGTAAAAATAGAATGTGAATCATTAAAAACAATCTGAACTTTAAGAGAGATGTTCTAGTATTTCATTTAGCATGAGCTACTATCTGTAGCAAAAAGTTATTGTTTTGGCGTATTGTTCAATTACATTTAAAAGTAAATACTATTGGAAAAATATTTTCAACTATAAATAAACTCTTTGTTACCAAAAGAATTTAATACATATTTCTAGGTTTTCAACTATTAAAGTATTTGCAATAATAATAAATGCCCTTGGTTGATCTCCCTGGGAAGCCTGTTCTTTTCTGAAGAGAGGTGAGGGGAGTGGCTGTAGGGTAGAGATGAGGTGACAGCGAGAGACTACGGGGATGGGAGGAGGGGGAAAATGTGGTCAAGATGTAATATATGAGAAAATAATAAACAAAATTAAAAATATGTGCAGATGTAATAACCATGGCTTGTTATTAATTTTTAAAAAATACAAGTTAAATAAAAATAATAGATATGTTTGTGATAACACATTTTGCATTATAGTCTTGAACAGACAGCTAACAGTCATAAATATATTTTATTTATTCTGCCATATTGTTGTATTTTCCCTATATTAAGAGAATAAAATCCATATATATATAAAATATTTATTTATTTGTTATTGTTCTTATCATTGTATTTTAATCCATATCTTGAGAAATGAGAGATGTGTTGTATCTTATTAAGATGCATATTATTAAATATTGATAATTTTAGTAATATTTTAAATATCAAAGACCATCTTTAAATTTTTATTCACATATACATGTTAGTATTAGATGAAACAATTGTCTTCTCTTAGCTTTGTACAATTGTTGATATATATGATTAACTATATCAAATATTTCATTATGAAGAATTAGCAAGGAGGGTCATGGCCACTCTCTCAGAAAGATTATAGTTCATGATTTTATTGAAATAATATTTATTAATTTAAAAATAAATTTTAATTCTTGAAACTCACATAATTGATAAAATCAGTATAAGGATGTTTATACAACTATTTCATTGTCATTAAGATAATAAAATCAACAATAAATAATGTTTACTGCTGTTTATATGTAGTTTAAAACTTTGGTTTATTATTCAACAATTTTTCTATTCTCTCTTTCGTGTTTTGGTAAAAAATCTGGAACAAGCTAACAATAATAATGTATTTTTAAAAAAGAAAATATTTTTGATGTTTCTAGAGCAATATTTAAGTAAATTTTACAAAAATGCTACCTATGAGCCTGATAAAATAAATTTACACTGTTTAATATTATTGGAGACACAATAATCAATTCAATAATTTTCTCAAGAAGAAGGGCCATTTAAAAAATCAAAAAAATAATCTACAATGTTCTATATCATTAAAATGTTCCATTTCTACAGTTTTAAACTTATTACACATTAGAAGATTGTGACCAAATTCACATACAAACTTAATTCTCAAATTATCAAACTGAACTAACTTCATTGAATTGTCAATTTAAAATATTTACAGTGAATTTTCTTGGTTTTAAATATTTCCCTTGTGATTCATAAAATAGTTTTTTAATTTCTTTAGAGCATTTTTCATTTCTTTATTTCTTAGAGTATAAATGGCTGGATTTAGGAGAGGTGCAAAAACAGTATAGAATACAGCAAGGAATTTGTCCAACCAGGTGATATTGAGGGGCCACACATAGATGAAGATGCACGGGACAAAAAAGATCATCACCACTGTGATGTGTGCAGTACATGTGGACAGGGCTTTAGATGCCCCAGCTTTAGAGCTTTTGTGAACATTTGGAAGGATATATATGTAGGATATGAGCAGTAGAATAAAGCAGGTTACAACCACAACCCCACAGTCAGCATTCATGTAAATATCCAAATCATGGTAATCCATGCAGGCTAGCTTGATTATTAGTGGTATGTCACAGAAGAAGCTGTCAATTTCCATGTGGCCACAGAGAGGCAGCTGCACAACTGCCAAAAGCTGACTCATGGCATGCACAAAGGCAATTGTCCAGGAAGTCAACACCAACCCTGTGCACCTTTTTAGGCTCATGATGGTGAAGTAGTGGAGTGGTTTGCAGATGGCCACATAGCGGTCATAAGCCATTACCACCAACAGCACCATCTCTACTGCACCAACACAATGGTCAAAGAAGACCTGGCACATACAGCCTGAAAAGGAAATGGTCTTGTTTTCCCTGAGAAAGCCTGTGATCATCTTAGGAGTGGTGACTGAGGAAAGCCACATATCAACAAAGGACAGGTTGGCCAAAAAGAAGTACATAGGGGAATGAAGATTCTGGTCAGTGATGATTAAGATCATAACAATAGTGTTTCCAGATACAATGAGGAGATAAAGCATCAGAAATATCACAAAGAGTAAGACCTGAAGATTCTGTGAGTGTGCCAGTCCCAGAAGGATAAATTCTGATACCAGGGACTGATTACTTCCATCTATTTTATCCAGTGTGTCTTTAGAAACAATCTGCAGACATAGAAAGGATAAATTATATGGATACAGAAAATGACTTCACCAACAAATGCAATATTCACATTGAAAGTTAACATATACATCTGAAACTTAAAAGCATAAATGGAACAAGTCTTTATTAGCTATGAGAAACATTACTGCCAAAATGAAAGCTAATGAACCAAGTGTAACTCCCCAAGAAGGGAAGTATCAGGTGTGACTGTTAAACATATGCTTTATCAGGAAATTCCTCTTACAGGAGTGCAGCGAGGAATCAAGGCAGCAATGTGAAAGCATGAAAAGGTGTGTGATTTCACCTGGAAGGGAGTTTCTGCACACTAGTCTAGCAAAAATGATCTGAATGTGTCACTAGCAATCATAGCACTTCTTCATAGGAATAAGATTTATATTTTGAACCTGATAGAAATTACTTTGATTTTAAATACAAAAATTCTGATGTGTTATTATCATTTTTAGCATGTATGATGATTCCTTTGATCATCATGAGAGTTATTTCTGTGATATCATTGACTTAAAATTTTTGTTTAAAGCTCTAAAGTAGATGTTGGGAAGCCTTGTTGGAGGGAAGCTGTACAAAACACCATATAAAAAATACACAGCTTGAGACTGAGATGTAAAACCAGAATCACAGCATTATTATCAAAGATTTATAGGATTTATTTATTTAGCTAAATTGATTATTGAGCTACTATTTCATGTAAAAGTGGTAACAAAAGAACAGGGAAACTCATCTTCAAACCTGAACTCTGATAGTTACATTTAGGTCAGTTAGAACTCAAAAATACTGATCTTGAATTTTATCAACTATACTTGAGAATCCTTAGATTTTGAAATATTATAGTTTCTCGAAATGGACAATATTTCATCTATGTATCCTGTGCTTTCTCATTTAGTCATTTACCCATTGATTATCTATATTGTTTGAAAGAAGAAAATAAATTACATAAACATGTAACAAAGGGTGCGTTTGATTATTAGCCTTAGAAGCATGTAAAGTTGAACTTTAAGTGAACAGCAATTATTCACATCAAAGTAGAGGTAGAGTGCTTGTACTGATCTATAATGGAAAATACTCAACTTGGATAGTAGGGAATATTCACATTTTCTTCCACAAGAGAATTCAGAAATTCTCTTGGTGATTCTTTAACTTTTGGTCTTATTCCTTTATTCCTTGAAATCTCTATCCTGAAGGAATGTAGCATGTGAACCATGAAAGTGCTCACTTTGTTGCCAGAATGATATTCATCTACTCATTGTTTGTAAAGATTCAGAAAGGCAGAGTTAGAATGAAGAGAAAGAATGTTCTAAAGACAGTAGGTAATACATCCATTTCCTATAGAAGCATGATAGTAGTTAAGTAGTTATATATTACAAACAAAGATGTGTGCCTTCTAGAGATTACCATACTCTCTTAGGAAATTACACTGATATTACATCAAATAGGTCTGTATTCCGTGAAAATTTCGATAATCAGAATTCTGTCTCTAAACGTAGTTTCTTGTAATCCTGAAAATTTCCAGCATAGCTTTTAAAAATCCAGTTATGTATGTTATAGAAAAATTTACTTGGATGATAGGAATTTAACATCTTACATGTTTAATATAGAAATTTGCTACAAGATGACCACATACACTCTTAGGATACAATTGGTCAATAAAAATGTAACAGTTTTAAAATTAAGTTTTATGTTATTATAATCAGGGATGAATGGTCATTCTACTTTATTAATATTAATACTAATTACTGTATTAGTTAGTACAATTACTAGACTACACTTGATTTGAATGCTTCAGATCTAATTGAGTTTGTGTTAGTAGTTGACACTGCATCGCTTTGTTCTAAAGTATTTGTTTCCATTTCTATACCTATGAAATTAAAGCTTTTAATTTAATACTGTGTGGCAAAGGAGTAAAAGAGAACACACAGACAGAAATAAGCAAACTTTCATAGTAGTTGCAGTCAAAGACATAGAAATGATCTCTTTTCTGTATACTTTCACATATTTTTAGAATAATATTGTTTGTACTGTTCTAGGCAAGTATCTTATTGTTAAACTGAACACTATGTTTAAAATGAGTTTAAGTGTGTGTGTGTGTGTGTGTGTGTGTATATATATCCAATCATCTTTCTTTAAGATACTTGACACTCGCATTTTCTCCAAGTTGACATACATGTATTCAATAACTTTGGAAAATGTAGAAGTGAAGCATATTATTATCCATACTGATTGTTTTCCCTAAACCTAACCATTTCATAATTCCTTTTCCTTTGCTCAGGACTGTTACAAGTATTTTAGAGGGCTTAGATTCAATAGACACTTCTAATACTTTATCTGTAATTCTTGTTTTAACTTGGTGGCAATTTTCATAGAAAATGCTAACTTTAGTTTTTAGATGAATAAAATTCGAAAATCAATAAACAGAAACTCACTAAATGATACTTTTATGAGCATTTATACAAAATATTTATTCTTTTCTCAGATTAAATGTTTTCCTATTCATATTATTTTGTACCAAAATTATTATAAATTCTGTCAATACTTGTAGTTTTGTAACATTTGTGGATATAGTCAAAATTATTCACGTTAGTAGATTCTTATGACTGAAGAGTAATCCTGTAGTTGCTCATAATGTCTTGTTTGCTGGTAGATTGCTTTTATCTGATTTCTTAAATGACAAGTGTCATGCCTCTTTTCACAACTTATTTTTACATTTTCTTCTTTTTCTGAGCTGAAAGTTGACTTATTTATAGTGTACTCTATGAAAAAAATAAGCTAAATATGATCAAGGCACAGAAAATTATTGTGCAATATTAGCTGTTTGGTACTTCTACTGATCATTAGAAAAGGAATGATGATCTATCTGATGCAGACAGTAACACATTGAGGGTGGACCTTCTGGTGCTGTTTGGACTGATGACAATCCACAGAAACTTTGTGGTTTAGGAAAGGTAGATAAAACTCATAAATTGTTTATTAAAAATTACAGAAGACAAAGCAATATTGCTCAAGACCATATCATAATGGGAGTTGATAAAGGAGATACATAGAAATGTTTCAAGAATGATTTTAGAGAAGAGTGTGGGAGAAATGAGATGACTTACCAAACTCATGTTTTTCTCCAAGATCATATTATTTTCCATTTTATGTGTGTTTGTGAAGACATCTATGTCATGCATAGTCTCTTGGAAATACAACACCTAAGCCTGACCTATATTCACTGTCTTAAATTTTCCCATGGGTTAATTCACTTGTTTTTTTTTTTTTTTTGAACAATAATGAGAAAACCCTGTAATTAATTATCTTGGTCATATCTTAGGGATTTCTCTGTTAAGAATTATACCATGTGCTTCATATCTGTGAAATTAGACACATTATTATTAATTACCCCAAAATTGACAACATTAGTCTATTTCTCAAAGTTATTCTCTTGACCAGTATGGACCAAGGGAAAGTGTTCTACTATCCTGAATATATTATTGTATATATCATCAAAGTGAATAAAATTGTTTTATAGTTATAAGAGGCCATGTACTGAGCAGTATGAGAAGAATATGACTAGAACAAAACCAATGCTGTGAATGCATGTTAAGGGTGTGTCAAATTGCAGACAATCTTGGTTCCTTGGTTGAGTATCTATGTCTCTGTGTGATGGTGTCAAATATGAATTAGGTGTAAAATATTAAAACTATTAGATTTTTAAAACTTAAAATATTTTATTATTTATATATATGTACATGTGAATTGTACTTATTTGTGGAAGGTAGAGAACAAATTTGTGGAATTGATTCTCCCCTTCCTTCCAACTTACCAAGTATCCTGGGACTGAACTCCAGTTTCCAGAATTAAACAACCAGCCTTCTTATATTATGAGACATCTGCCCACAACCTCTTGAATCATATCCAAAGAAAAGAGAACATAGATGTATAGTTCAAGTATATTTGTTTTGATCTTACATTTAAAATGACTCTACAATAATACAACAAATAAGGAACAACTGACATTTAAATGTATAGTTTAAGAACAGTTGATACATATTATCAATCACAAAGAAATAATAATATATAAGTGCTAAATATATGAAGAAAAATATTAAAAATGACACTAGAAAATGAAAAGACATTACATGTTCATAGGCTTGTAGTATTAATATTATAAAAATGACAATTACCAAAAGCTCAATAAAAATTCCAATTTTATTCATCAAAGACAAAGAAAGAAAAACTATCCTAAAATTTAGTTTGAACCACAAAAGACTCTGGATAGCCTAAGAAAATTTCAGCAAAACTAAAAATGTTGGAGGGATTACCATTAGAGACCTCAAGATATAGTACAGATTAATCATAGTAAAAAGAGTGTGGTGCTGGTACAGAAATAAACAGTATATCAATGGAATGAAATAATGACCAAATATAAGTAATAGTCACTACAGTCGTATAATAGTTAATAAAGATGCAAAAACACACATTGGATGGAATCTTTAATAAATTGTCCTAGAAAATGAGACATCTAAATGAAGATGAATGAAATTAGATCTGTATCTATCACTTTGCACAACAATGAACTCCAAATTCATCAAATCTAAATATGAAAACTGAAACACTGTCACTGATAGAAGAAAGAAAGTCAATATAAAATATGAGAAAGGTGTAGGAATGGACTTTTCTATATAGGTTTCAATTTCAGGAATCAAGGCCCACAGATGGCAAATAAGATCTCATATAACACAAAGAACATCTACAGAGCTCAAGAAATATCAACTCAGAGAATAAGACCAGAGAATGTAAAGAATATTTGCGAGCTATACATCTGACATAGGATTAACATCTAGAATGTATAAAGAACTCTGAAAAACAGAGTTATTGAGATGTAAGTCTTTAACTGGGATTGGGAGAGAGAGGTCAAAAGAAAAGAGGGAGAGTGAGAGATAAATAACTTTATGAATATTTTTAAAGCTTTAAGGAAACATTGTTTTTCACTTATGAAAACTTACATGTGATATATATGTTCAAATCTAAATGTTTTGCCACTTTCTAAGAGACTCTCCAATTTGATAGACTATTTATAATGCCTTTGGTTGCCTTCTTGGGGTTGAATGTAAGCCTGTATTGGAGAAGACACCATGAATTCCAGATATAGGACTCAAAAGATTTGCACTAGATCTGACCTGAAAACTTCCTTCCTAAGGATTGAGTTTCATAGTAACAGAAATTGCTGTGCAAGCTTCCATTAGAGGGAAGCAATCTATATAATTCTATTGAGCTGTTATGTCTATGACCAGTCTTGCAAGTTACTCCTAAAGCAGCAATAGTGGGACTTGTAGCTTTCTGGTAACCAATGGTTCTGTAATTGGATTTAAGTTCCCTCAATGGGAAGATAAACATACCTTGTACTGGTAACACAGGCAACTACCTGGGATTAGTGAATCTATGAATCCTAGTATGAAACCTAGTACCACTACTTTATAAAACAGTAAAATCCTCACTCCATTTCAAATATGTATTTTTATACTCAATTATAAGTGTGAAATTGTTCTTTTTCAAAGAAGCTATTCATTGAAGTCTCCTCCTGGAGACTGTCACAGAAAATCGTAAGTGGTTAAAATGCAAAGTGATTAAAATACAAAAAAAAAGTTAAAATAATCAGTGATTATGCAGTGCTCAGACACATAAAATACATTGTCAACCTAGTTATTGTACTCAGGGTCCAGGGAATATCACAAAAATGGGGCGGAAAGATTGTAAGAAGAAAAGGACTTGGAAGTGTGTTATGAGATTGTGCTTCTAGAATAGAGAGGAAAGATGCACCTATGATAACACACCAATATGACTGCTGAAATGAGACCTAAAATCTCAGGGACCCTACCTCTAAACAAAGAACTACATGCAGATAAATCATGTACAGAGAGGCAGCAGAATTATTCTTTTTCAGGGATGAACACCCTAATTAGTTATACACTGCTAAGTGGTCAACCCTGAAATCATGGACATACAAGCAACATTAAATGGACTTAGTCTATTGTATTAATATTTTATGTGTACATATGTATCAATAATAATCCAAGTAAAAGAAGTCATGATTTTGAGGGCAATAAGGATGGCCAATCATTAGATTGGTTGGAGAAAGAGGACATTGGGGGGAATAGAGGAAGGAATGGTAACGGGGGTAATGATACAATTCTATTTTAATTTTGAAAAAGTACTAAGAAAAAAGTCCAAACAATCACCAAACAATCCACTTAAATTGAAATATGATTCCAAACTGAATTCTCAAAAAACATAAAAGTAGCTAAGAAATATTTGAAAAAAAATGTTCACCACCCTTAGAAATCAGGAAAATACAAATAAAAACAATTTGTAGGCCCCCAGGGTATGAGGAGGCTCTTGGCCCTCATATGACTGCTGAACTGGGGTGGGGGACTGTTATGTAGGCACACTCCACTCCAAGGAGTGGGGTGGAAGGGATAGGGGATAGAGAGTGGGAGGGCGGGACTGGGAGGAGTGGAAAGAGGACACTGTGATGGAGATGTAACCTGAAGTAATAAATAAATATTAAAAAAAACAACTATGGAATTTCATTCTTCTTCAGTCAGAATGACTAGACCAATAAAATAATAGGCAACATACACTGGTGAATATGTGGGGAAAGTGGGAACCTAATTCACCATAATGGTGTTGCAAAGTGGTTCAGCGAATCTGGAAATCAATGGAGAATTCAAAGCTAAAGTTAAATCTATGATTGAGCTTTACTACTCCTTGACATATCATCAAAGGACTCAATATTCCACTCAAAAGATACTTGCTCGACAGTCTTCATCACTGCCATGTACACAATATATAGGAAATGAACAACATAAATGTCCCTCAACTGAGGAATTGATAATGGAAATGTGGCACATTTGGGTTATGGGATACTATTCAGCTGTAAAGAAAATGAAATTATAAAAACTTCAGGTAAGAGTTTGGAATTAGTGAAGCTCATAATGTAAAAGGTAACAAATGCAGAAAGACAAAGCCAGGTGTCTTCTCTCATCTGAAATTCTAACTTCAAATCTTCAGATATGAGTATATAACCTGGGATAATAGCCAAACCCAGCAAAGCAAAAAAGGGACCATAGAGAGGAATAATCGAAACATGATTAAAAAGGTAGATGTTATTTGATGGGGGAAATGGGAAAATAGAGGACTTTATTTGGGGAAGTGTGACAATGGTCAATAAGGAAAGAGAGGAAGGGAGAGAAGATGAAAAAAATACCACAAAATTCATTTGAAAAAGCCATGAGGAATTCATATTATTTATTTATCAAAAATTGCATATAATACATAAGTCTGTATGCATACACATACTGTATAATTTAAGTAAAGTTAATTAACTTGCGATGACAATGCCCCCCATAACAGCCTTAGCACATTTAATAAAGACCCCATTATCAGGCAAGAGATATCCCATTTCCAGTTGTTTGTTGGGCTGTTGAATATGTTATTGTGGTTGTCCTTTGTTTTCTCACATATATTGAAGCTAAGTTTCTATTGCTGAAGATACTGTGTCACCATGTACTTTGGACACAGGATGAAGAGAGTTCAAAATAGATAAGTCCTCATAGTTACTTCCCTAAGGAATAACTTTCATAGTACCAGCTTTAGTTGCTATGAAAGCACCCAAGAAGGGTCTCTTACACAGCTGTTTTGCCTATGAACCACATCAATGGCCAGCATGGCATCATAACCCTAAGAGTGCTATAGTGGTACTCATATCTTGGTAGTAACCAATAGCTCTCTAATTGGAATTAAGGTCCTTTTGTTGGGAAGGAAATCATGCTTGGTAATGGAAACCTATCCAACTTCTTGGCTAGTGAGGCTATGAAAATTATAGGAGATCCTATTACTACCATGTTACTAAATTCTGGTTTAGTAAGTTCTGAGTGCATTTTAAATACTTATCCTTATATCCACAGAAAATTATAGCTGTCACCACTCATCAAAAAAACTTCTCTTCATAAGAAATGAATACCATTAAAGAACAACAACTGGAAAAATGTAGATAACTTTTGATAACAATTAACAAACCCCAATTGATACATCTACAACACAACTTCTGTGCCTAGTGCTCAGGGGATATTGAAGAAAAAGACACTGAAAGACTATAAGAGAAAGAAGTTCAGAAAATGTGCTGTGAGATTGTGCTCCCTTGAACTGACAGGAAAGCTTCACTCATGATACATCTACATTATGATTGCTTAAATGAGATCAGAACAATGATTACACCAATATACAAACTAATGTGGAAAGAAGAAATTTCTGAAACCCAGGCATATACAAAGTACTACAGGAATGCTTAGAGTAGAAGTGCTTTTCTCCAGGAAGGCTAGAAAGGGAGAGCCAACTTTTAATTGCTTGCCAATATCAAGTGGTCAGTACTGAAATCATGTACTCTAGGTAACACTAAATGTAGAATGTTGTATTTATGTATTTAGGCACGTGTATGTACACAAATATATCAATAGCAAATAAAACAAGCCATGGATTTTGAGACAAATGGGGAAGCAATTATTTGTGAGGGGTTAGAGAGAGGAAAGGGAAGGGTAAATGGTGTTACTGTATTTTAAATAAAAAAATATGTTGTATATTTGCACAATGGAATACTACTCAGCTATCAGAAACAAGGAAATTATGCAATTCACAGCCAAATGGATGAAACTAGAAAAGCTCATCCTGAGTGAGCTAACCCAGACTCAGAATGATGCACATGGCATCTACTCACTTATAATCAGATTTTAGCCATATAGTATAGGATAACTATCCTATGACCAACATACCAAAAGGATCAGGAACAGACTTTGTTACCTATTAATGGGGCAATTTGCCCTAGGGGTGCTGACATTTAGGGCCCTAGCACAAGAGGAAGCTTTTAGCCCTCATATGACTGCTGAACTGAGGGGGACTGATATGTAAGGACACACCACTCTGGGGGATAGGGAGGAGAGGGTGAGAGGGTGGAACAGAGAGGGGTGGAAAGAGGGCACTGTGATGAAGATATAACTTGAAGTAATAAACAAACATAAAAAATAAAAAAAAAACTTTAAAAAACTAACAATCAAACAAATTTTTTGCTGTTTAGACTGTAGAGCCTCTTGGAATATCACCAGAACTGTATTTGATGTCATTTTTTTCTCCAGAAATGCCATCTTGATAGAAATCTTGGCACATTTGCTAAGAAATGAAAAACTAAGCCCTTTGCGTGTTTAGACGTATTAAAAATCCTCTGTGAGACAGACATAAGATGGTGGTGATAAGTGTGGACACATTCTGATCATCAGGAAGATTGACTGAACCACTACAGAGATATACTCCTCCTGAATGCCAGCAAAGACAGAGATAATAAAGAACTCTGTACTGGACATATAGACACTGGAAGAACAGAGACACTTGACACAGGAGATAGAGCACTTCTCACTGAAGTGGAAGAGCCAGCAGATTGGATCAATTCAGGATGCAGGCTGGCGGCTTTGACTTTGAAAGAGAAACCTTCCTCAGTTTCTTGAGTCCACAACATCCATGCAGATGTTCTGGCACCTATAAGAGGACCAGTGGAGCCACTATGGTAAGACTAAGAGCGATTCTCCCTGAGATTTGCAACATGGTTATATCTGACTGACCAGTAGCTGGGGGATTGACCTAACAGGTCCTGAGCTTCCCTGAGCCCAAGCACACTGTGGACAGGCTATAGACTATTCCCTCTGTCCTTGGGTGGGCACTCTGCTGGGCACTCAGGGTACGGCATCTAGATATCAGCCGGGAGCAGTAAAGACGTTCTGGACCATTGCATGCAGCCCAATCAAGCGGGCTGTACTGGTTCGTAGACCTTCAGTCTGAGAGGCATAGGTTGACCCTGAGATTCACTTGAGAGCTGCTTGGGAGGACCAAACAGTTCTGACACACTAGCTACAAGGAAACTTTTAGAAACCTCACTGATGCAGGCAAGCTGTTCTGGAACACAGCACTCTGGCAGGGAAAAGGCAGCTGAGCTTCCCCTGAGTCCAAGTGCTATAGACTCCTTGTGAACTTCATATTAAAACTCCATGATATTCCATGACAAAACCAAATTTAAGCAATATTTATTCACAACTCCAGCTCTATAGAAGATACTCGAAGGAAAATTCCAACCCAGAGAAGATAACTACACCCAACAAAACACAAGAAACAAAAAACTCCAAGCAACTGAACCAAAAGAAACATAAACATACAACCACTATCTACGTAAAAATAATAGACAATAACAACCTATGGTCATTAATATCTCTCAGCATCAATAGACTCAACTTTCCAATAAAAAGACACAGGCTTTACAGCATGAATTGGTAAACAAGACCCATCATGTTGCTGTATACAAGAAACACATCTCACTAACAAAGATAGAATCTACCTCAGAGTAAAGGTCTGGGAAAAGATTTCCAAGCAAACAGACCCTGGAAGCAAGCTGGAGTAGTCATTCTAATATCCAACAAAATAGGCTTTCAACTGAAATTAATAAAAAAAAAAGACAGGGAAGGACACTACATACTGGTCAAAGGAAAAATTCATGAAGATGACATCTCAATACTGAATATCTATGCACCAAATACAAGGACACTCACATTTGTAAAAGAAACTCTTCTAAAGCTTAAACCACACATCAATCCCCACATATAAACAGTGGGAGACTTCAACACCCCACTCACATCCATCCAATGGACAGGTCAAGACAGAAAGCAAAGAGAGAAACAGTGAGACTAACAGAGGTCATGAACCGAATGAACCTAACAAATATCTACAGAATGTTTCACCTGAACATAAAAAAAAAATACATTTTTTTTAACTCCACATGGAACCTTCTCCAAAACTCACCATATAGTCAGACACAAAGCAAGCCTCAACAAATAAAAGAAAATTGAAATAACCCCTTGTATCTTATCAGACCACCATGGATTAAAGCTGAACTTCAACAGCAACAGAAATAACAAAAAGCCTACACATTCATGGAAACTGAACAAATCTCTACTCAATGACCATTGGATGAGAGAAGAAATAAAGAAGGAAATCAAAGACTTCCTAAAATCCAACGAAAATGAAGGCACAACATACCCAAACCTGTAAAAAAAATATATATGGCTAATTAACTATTTAACCAGTATTTAATACCAGTAATTGGTGTGGAGGCTGTTAACCTTTAACCCGCCATTATAAATAAATACACACAGACACCACATGGATTTTAACAAGCCTTGGCCTGAACTGTACAATCCTAGCCCATCTAAGCTAGCTCTTAATTCTATTACCCAACCAAATATGACCCCATATATACATACGTCCCCTTGGGCTGCCATTTTCCATGATATGCCGATGTTCCTAGCCATGTCTAATGAGGTTCTTTTTTCTAACCCATGGTGTGTGCCTTCTTCTTCCAGCTCCTGGCTGGAATGAATGAATCTTCTGTCTAAAGCACAGGCTTCCTGTTCTAATCTCAGGAAGTCCCACCTTTTCTGTCTTTGCCCAATCTCAGGCTTTGGCATTTTATTTAACCAAATAACGTCAATGTAAGTAACAGACAGCAAACAGGACCAATTAACATTTAGAATGCTTAACACTACGCCAACACAAACCTATGGGACACAATGAAAACAGTGCTATGAGGAAAGTACATAAATAACACTAACTGCCTTCAAAAAGAACATTGTGACAGCTGATATTAGCAACTTAAAAGCAGAACTGGAAGTGCTAGAAAAAACAAACAAACAAGCACTCCTAAGGGAAGCAGACAGTAGAAAATCAACAACTTAGAAACAGAAAGAATAATACAAAGAATTGAAGAAACCAAGAGTTGGTTCTTTGAGAAAATCAACAAAATAGACAAACCCTTAGTCAAACTAACTACAAGGCAGAGGGAAAATACCCGAATCAACAAAATCAGAAAAAAGGGAAAAATAACAACATACATTAAGAAAATCTGAATAATCTTTAGGTCTTCCTTCAAAAACCTGTACTCCACAAAATTTGCAAACCTAAGTGAAATGGAAAATTTTCTTGATAGATTCCACTTACTAAAGTTAAACTAAGACCAGATTAACAAATTAAATAGTTCTATAACCTCTAAGGGAATAGAAGCAGTCTTTAAAAGTATCCAAACCAAAAGAAGCCCAGGGCTTCCACCAGACTTTCAAAGAAGAGCTAATACCAATACTCCTCAAACACTTCCATAAAATAGAAACAGAAGGAACACTGCCAAATTCATTTTATGAGGCCACAGTCACCCTGATACCTAAATCACACAAAGACCCAACAAAGAAAGAGAATTTCAGACCAATTTCCTTCATGAACTTAGACATGAAAATACTCAATAAAATACTTGCAAACTGAATCCAAGAACACATCAAAAGTATCATACACCATGATCAAGGAGGCTTCATCCCAGGAATGCAGGGGCAGTTCAACATATGAAAATCCATCAACATAATCCACAATACAAACAAGCTAAAAGAAAAAAAACCCATATGATCATCTCACTAGATGCTGAATGAACATTTGACAAAATCCAACACCCCTTGATGCTGAAAGTCCTAGATAGAGCTGGCATACAAGGACCACACCTAGAAATAATAAAGACAATATACAGCAAGCCAGTAGCCAACATCAAATTAAATGGAGAGAAACTTAAAGCATTTCTTCTATAATCAGGGACAAGGGAAGGATGCCCACTCTCCCTTTATTTCTTCAACATAGTACTTGAAGTTCTAGCTAGAGCAATAAGAAAACTAAAGGAGATCGAGGATCCAAGATGGCGCCGACCATAGAGCAGTGCATCTGAGTAGTAGGTGAATGAGATTAGTCATTGTGGAGTGAATGTGAGGTCCCTTAGCCTACAGTGTAGCACAGACGGTGTCTGAATGCCCACAGCGAACATTGAGACCGGTCACCAGGTAAAAGAGCCCACGCAGTTCCCGGGAACACAACCCTGAGATCAGCCAGCTCTGTCACCGGTCTGGAGAGGAGCTCTGGCTAGAGATCTAGCCCAGGAGCGGATCCAGCCCACGGCTCCAGCCACAGACCAGCGGCCCCGCCTGTCTGCCTGATATCCAGCCTGCACTCGAGCCGCACCCCAAGAGCAAAGGTAAGTGAGATTATTTTTTTCCGGAGTTTCCAACATGGCGGCACAGTGTGCACTGTAACGGAGAGGCAGAGACCTAACCCAATCACAGCAAAGCAATTAGGAGCCAAGACTGCCTGCAAACAGAGCCCGGGACAGTGTGTTCTCCACAAATACTGGGGCGGGTGGGTCACTCACCCTAGCACCCAAGCATCTGAGGCAGTCAGCAACAGGCGCACTGAGGCCGGCATCTGTTGTGGGTGGAGCTCCCTGCCTGCATAGTCAGCCCAGCTGGGGAGCCAGAACGACTGGGTCAGTGAGAGGAGAACACAGACCCAACCACAGCTCTACCTGCCTTTCTGAGGAGACCTGTCAGCTCCCAGGTCCTCAGAGGCTAGCCCTCTCCCCACTCCAATCCCCTCTATATTGGTCCAATTGGGTCACAAGCAGTTGAGGAGAGCAGCAGCCACCCTCCTCTCCGAGAGCCAGTCAGTCTATTACAGGAATCTGCCCGCCATCTGGAGGTAAACACCAGGATCTCAGGATCAGCCAACCCCCAGGGCAGGGAGTTTTCCTGAGCACCAAGGTCAGGTAACAAAAGAAACAAACAGATAACACCTGGGTCCATCTGATGACAAAAGGTCAGCGCAAGAACATGGTAAAAAAAACCAAAACAATAGGATGTCTCCAGATCCTAGCAATAATGCTACAGACAACTCTGGACAGCTGAACCCAATTGAAGCAAAGGAAAATGACCTTAATCCTACGCTTATACTAATAATAGAAGGCCTAAGGGAGGAAATCAAATACCTCAGAGAGCAACAACAAAGTACTGCAAAGGAGGTGATAGAAATGAATAAAGCACTTAAAGGAATGGAAGACCTGAAAAGGGAAGTTGAAGCAATGAAGAAAATCCAATCTGAGACATCAATAGAACTGGAAAACCTTAAGAAAAGATTCGGAACTACAGACACTAGCATCACCAACAGAATACAAGAGATGGAAGAAAGAATTTCAGGCTCAGAGGATAAAATTGAAGAAATGGATACATCTGTCAAAGAAAATGTCAAATCTAAAAAAGTCCTGACACAAAACCTTCAGGAAATCAAGGACACAATGAAAAGACGGAATCTCAGAATAATAGGAATAGAAGAAAGAGAAGAGTCCCACCTCCATGGACCAGAAAATATCTTCAACAAAATCATTGAAGAGAATTTCCCAAATCTAAAAAAAGAGATGCCTATAACTGTACAAGAAGCTTACAGAACCCCAAATAGATTAGACCAGAAAAGAAAATCTTCCCGCCACATAATAATCAAAACACTAAATGTACAGAACAAAGAAAGAATTTTAAAAGCTGCTAGGGAAAAGGGTCAAGTAACATATAATGGCAAACCTATCAGAATCACACCTGACTTTTCTTCAGAGACTCTAAAAGCCAGAAGGGCCTGGACAGATGTCTTGCAGACCCTAAAAAACCACAAATGCCAGGCCAGACTACTATTCCCTGCAAAATTGTCAATCAACATAGATGGAGAAAACAAGATATTCCATGACAAAGCTAAATTCAAACAATATCTATCCACAAATCCAGCTCTACAGAAGATGTTAGAAGGAAAACTTCAACCGAAAGAGGTTAACTACACACAAGAAAGCACAGGAAGCAAATAGCATGCCTGCAGCAAAAACAAAAGGAAAGAAGCTCACTCACCAACATCAAGATGGCAGGAAGTAACAATCACTGGTCATTAATATCTCTCAACATCAATGGACTCAATTCCCCAATAAAAAGGCACAGGCTAGCAGAATGGATGCGAAAACAGAATCCCACATTCTGCTGTTTACAAGAAACACACCTCAGCAAAAAAGATAGACATTATCTCCAAGTAAAGGGCTGGAAAAAGACATACCAAGCAAATGGACCCAAGAAAAAAGCTGGAGTAGCAATTCTAGTATGCAACAAATTGGATTTTCAACCAACATTAATCAAAAGAGATGGGGAAGGACACTATATACTCATCAAAGGAAAAATCCACCAAGGTGAAATTTCAATACTAAACATCTATGCCCCAAATGTAAGACCACCCACATTCATTAAAGAAACACTACTGAAGCTCAAATCCCACATTGAACCTCACACATTAATAGTGGGAGACTTCAACACACCACTCTCACCACTGGACAGATCAACAATGCAGAAACCAAACAGAGAAATAATGAACCTCACAGATGTCATGAATCAAATGGACCTAATTGATATCTACAGAACATTTCACCCAAAAACAAAAGAATACACTTTCTTCTCGGCACCTCACGGAACCTTCTCCAAAATCGACCATATAGTCGGTCACAAAGCAAGCCTCAACAGATACAGGAAAATTGAAATCACTCCTTGTAACTTATCAGACCATCATGGAATAAAGCTAGGCTTCAACAGTAACAAAAACAACAGAGTGCTTGCAAAAACATGGAAACTGAACAACTCTCTCCTCAATGACCTCTGGGTCAGGGAAGAAATAAAAAAAGAAATTAAAGTCTTCTTAGAACTCAATGAAAATGAAGGCACAACATACCCAAACTTATGGGACACATTGAAAGCAGTGCTAAGAGGAAAGTTTATAGCTCTAAGTGCCTTCAAAAAGAAACTGGAGAATTCCTATACTAGCCACCTAAAAGAACACCTGAAAGAGCTAGAACAAAAAGAAGCAAACACTCCCAAGAGGAGCAGACGAGAGGAAATTATCAAACTCAGGGCTGAAATCAACAACTTAGAAACAAAAAGAACAATACAAAGAATCGACAAAACCAAGAGCTGGTTCTTTGAGAAAATCAACAAAATAGACAAGCCCTTAGCTAAACTAACTAAAAGGCAGAGGGAAAATACCCAAATCAACAAAATCAGAAATGAAAAGGGGGAAATAACAACAGACATTGAGGAAATCCAAAGAATCGTTAGGTCCTACTTCAAAAACTTGTACTCCACAAAATTGGAAAATCTAAATGAAATGGACAATTTTCTTGATAGATTCCACCTACCAAGGTTAAATCAAGAACAGGTAAACAAATTAAACAGTCCTATAACTCTTAAGGAAATAGAAGAAGTCATTAGACGTCTTCCAACCAAAAAAAGCCCAGGCCCAGATGGTTTCAGCACAGAATTCTACCAGACATTCAAAGAAGAGCTAACACCAATATTCTTCAAACTCTTCCACAACATAGAAACAGAAGGAATACTGCCAAACACATTCTATGAGGCCACAGTTACCCTGATACCTAAACCTCACAAAGACCCAACGGAGAAAGAAAATTTCAGACCAATTTCCCTTATGAACATGGATGCAAAGATACTTAATAAAATACTTGCAAACCGGATCCAAGATCACATCAAAAGTATCATACACCATGATCAAGTAGGCTTCATCCCAGGGATGCAGGGGTGGTTCAACATTAGAAAATCCATCAATGTAATCCACCACATAAACAAGCTGAAAGAAAAGAACCACGTGATCATCTCATTGGATGCTGAAAAAGCTTTTGACAAAATACAGCACCCTTTCATGATAAAAGTCTTAGAGAGATCAGGCATACAAGGACCATACTTAAAAATAATAAAAGCAATTTACAGCAAGCCAATAGCCAACATCAAACTAAATGGAGAGAAACTTAAAGCATTTCCTCTAAAATCAGGGAGAAGGCAAGGCTGCCCACTCTCTCCATATCTCTTCAACATAGTACTTGAAGTTTTAGCTAGAGCAATAAGACAACTAAAAGAGATCAAGGGAATACAAATTGGAAAGGAAGAAGTCAAAGTATCCCTATTTGCAGATGATATGATAGTATACATCAGTGACCCCAAAAATTCCACCAGAGAACTTCTACAGCTGATAAACTCCTTCAGCAAGGTGGCCGGATACAAAATCAATTCAAAAAAATCAGTAGCCCTTCTTTACACAAAAGATAAATGGGCTGAGAAAGAAATAAGGGAATCAACACCCTTCACAATAGCCACAAATAATATAAAATACCTTGGGGTAACTCTAACCAAGCAAGTGAAAGACCTGTATGATAAGAACTTCAAGACCCTGAAGAAAGAAATTGAAGAAGATATCAGGAGATGGAAAGATCTCCCTTGTTCATGGATAGGTAGGATCAACATAATAAAAATGGCAATCTTACCAAAAGCAATATACAGATTCAATGCAATTCCTATCCAAATACCAACTCAATTTTTTACAGATCTGGAAAAAACAATTCTCAACTTCATATGGAATAACAAAAGACCCAGAATAGCTAAATCAATCATGTACAATAACAGAACATCTGGAGGTATCACCATCCCGGATTTCAAGCTGTACTACAGGGCAATAGTAATAAAAACAGCATGGTACTGGTATAGAAACAGACCAGTTGACCAATGGAATCGAATTGAAGACCCAGAAATAAACCCACACATCTATGGTCACTTAATTTTTGATAAAGAAGCCAAAAACATACAATGGAAAAAGGAAAGCATCTTCAATAAATGGTGCTGGTCTAACTGGATGTCAACATGTAGAAGAATGCAAATAGATCCATACTTATCACCCTGTACAAAACTTAAGTCTAAGTGGAT
>CAJQZJ010032130.1:2537292-2556229 GCA_907164525.1 Lophiomys imhausi
TGGCTTAGCATACATTCCCAATGTATGCTAAGCCATATAACTCTTATAATCGTGGCCTATTTATTTCTGTTGTTTTGTATTGTATTTATAGTTATAAGAAAAAGAACCATTATTTGGACTGAAAGGGAGAGCTGTTGGGGGGAAAAATAAATACCTTAAACTAAAAAAAAAAAAAAAAAAAAAAGAAGGGAAGAGGATGGTGGGGCTGAGGGGGAGGAGGGTGGAAGAGTGGGACTGGAGGGGGAAGTAGGGAGGGGATTGTGATTGAGATGTAACTTGAAGAAATAAAAAATTATTAAAAAATAAAAAAAAAAGAAAACTAAAGGAGGGCAAGGGGAGGCAAATTAGAAAGGAAGAAGTAAAACTATCCCTTTTTGCAGATGATATGATAGTATATATAAGTGACTCCAAATATTCCACTAGAGGACTCCTACAACTGATAAACACCTTCAGCAAGGTGGCTGGATACAAAATCAATATAAAAAAATCAATAGCCCTTCTTTATACAAAAGAAAATGGGCTAAGAAATAAATCAGGGAAACAACACCCTTCAAAATAGCCACAAACAATATAAAATACCTGGGGGTAACTCTAACCAAGCAAGTGAAGACCTGTATGACAGGAACTTCAAGTCCTTAAAGAAAGAAATTGAAGAGGACATCAGGAGATGGAAAGATCTCCCTCCCATGCTCATGGATAGGTAGGATCAACATAATAAAAATGGGCATCCAACCAAAAGCAATATACAGATTCAATGCAATTCCTGTCAAAATACCAACACAATTCTTTATAGACCTGGAAAAAGCAATTCTCAACTTCATATGGAAAAATAAAAAACCAGAATCTCTAAATCAATCCTGTACAATAAAGAAACATCTGGAGGTATCAGTATCCCTGACTTCAGGCTATACTACAGAGCAATAGTAATACAAACAGTACGGTACTGGGATAAGGCAGACTGGTGGATGAAGGGTACTGAATTGAAGACCCAGAAATAAACCCACACACCTCTGATCACTTAACTTTTGACAAAGAAGCCAAAACCATACACTGGAAAAAGGAAAGCATCTTCAACAAATGGTGCTGGTCTACCTGGATGTTGACATGTAAAAGAATGCAAATAGACCCATATATGTCACGTTGCACAAAAATGATGCCCAAGTGGATCAAAGAACTTAACATAATGCTCAATACATTAAATCTAATAGAAGAGAAATTTGGGAAAACCCTCAAACTCATTTGCACAGGTGACAACTTCCTGAACTGAACACCAATAGCTCAGACACTAAGAACAATCAATAACTGAGAACTTATGAAACTGAAAAGCTCTGTAAGGTAAAGGACACTGTCATTAGTTAAAAGCAGCAACCTACAGACTGGAAAAAGATGTTTACCTGCCTCACATCTGAAAGAGAACTAATATCTAAAATATATAAAGAATTCAAGAAATTAAACTTCAGGAAACCAAATAATCAAATAAAAAAATGATGTAACATTTTTAGCTCTTTAAACAGAGCTAAATGAGAATTCACAAAAGAGGAATCTCTTATGGCTGAGAGGCACTTGAAGAAATGATCAACATCCTTAATTATCAGAGAAATAAAACTCAAGATGACTCTGAGATTCCATCCCACACCTGTCAGAATGGCTAAGGTAAAAAACTCAAATGACAGCACATGTTGGCAAGGTTTTGGATAAACTGGAGGGAGTGCAAACTTGTACAACCACTATGGAAGTCAGTCTGGCGATATCTTAGAAAACATGGAATAGCTCTACCTCAAGACCCAGCCATATCATTCCTGGGTATACATTCAAAAGATTCCTCACCAATCCACAAGGAAATCTCAACTATGTTTGCCACAGCTTTATTTGTAATAGCTAGAAACTGGAAACAACCCAGATGTCCTTCAACTGATGAGTTGATAAAAAAAAAAACCTGTGGTATATTTACACAATCAAATACTACTCACCCATCAGAAACAAGGAAACCATGCAATTCACTGTAAAATGAATGGATCTAGAAAAGTTCATCCTGAGTGAGCTAACCGAGACCCAGAAAGATGGACATCGCATATATTCATGTACGAGTGGATTTTAGCCATATAGTACAGGATAACTATCCTATAATCAACAGATCAAAAGAAATGGGAACATAGACTTTGTTACCTGTTGGTGATACACTTTACCCTAGTGGAGCTGCCATGTAGGCCCCCAATGCAATAGGAAGCTTTTAGCCTTCATATGACTGCTGAACTGAGGGTGGCTGATAAGTAGGGGCACCCCACACTGGAGGAGTAGGATAGTGGGAGAAGGGGAGTGGGAGGGTGGGCCCAAGAGGATTGGAGGGAGGGGCCTGTGATAGATATGTAACTTGAAGCAATAAATGAACTAAAAAAAAAATAAAATAAATCCTCTCTGAATTGCTTCATTATTTCATAAATCAAAGTCAATTGGTAGTAAGTCATTCAGATTGGCCAAAGTCTCTCCAACTTCATAAATGTCATGTCACATTGTAGACAGCAATGTTCTTCTGAAGCTCTCTACCATTTATTAGCTCCCGATGAGTCATTCTCAGTGTATTTTTCTTCCAATGTTTTTATTCATTTTCTTGAGAATCACATGCAATTTATTTTAACTATGTTCTTTTCTGTCTTTCAAATCTTCCCAGCTCATCTCTCACCTCCCTACTTAATATATAGAGATTGAAGCACCAACCAAAATGCATGGTCTGGATCTAGGACCCCTACACATATCTACTGATAGGCAGCTTGGTATTCATGTTGATTACCTAGCAAGTGGAATGGAGATAGTCCCTAACATAGACTCTATTGAATATTTGAGGATCACCTTACCCTAGATAGACTGTTGCAAAAGCTGCTCTACACCAAGGGACAGCAAGGACCTATTGATGAAAATAACACACAACTCATTGAGCATGGAGAAGTCAAGATGGTGCCCGCATAGAGCATTAACCTGTACATTTTGTTTGGTATCTTTGTTACTGAAAGGTACTTTGCATACTTCTGAAGGAGAAACATAAACACCATCACAGCTACAAACCTTTGATCTACAATGGTTTACTGTCTGCCGATATGCTAGTGCAATGGTGGCACAAAGCTTGTGGGAGAAACCATCCAATATCTGACTTGATTTAAGGCCCATTAAATGATATGGAACCAAAGTCCAGTGTTGCTTGGGTGACCCAGATTCTGAGACTAGATAGTCCAGGGAACTGAACGAAAATCAAATGGAAATCTTTTGTTCTACAAAAGAAACAAAACAACAATAAAATAAGTACAGTGACATTTTGCTATCTTCATAGACTAGGCTGTGCTTAGTCATCATTATAGGAGCTTCCACCTATAACTAATGAGAACAAATAAAGATACCCACACCCAAACAATGTGCAGAGAGTAAAGGGTCTTGAAATACTCAACCCCCAAAGGCATGTCTTCATAAAATCCTTCCACTTAGGACTTATGGATCCCCATTGAAGAAGAAGCAGAACAAATGTAAGAGCCAGAAGAGATAGAGGTAACCAGGGAAACAATGCTATCTAAACACAGCAGAGTTGACATAGATACGAATTCAGAGACTGGGGTAGCACAAGTCCACATCACTTGGGGTTCTCTAGCTGAAAGGAGAAGTGGATACATGCCCCAAAATCTAAAGCAAAATATGCCTCCAATTGATAACCACTTGCAAATGAATATTTAGTTTTCTTTTAGGGAGTCTCTCTGGGGATCCAAGGTGCTCCTATGGGCAGATCCTGTTCCCGGTAGTAGATGGCCAACAGAAAACAAACTAAAAGGCACCTTTAGAGGTTTGTTGTGTCATAATGTTATATCAGACCTTAAAAACTTTTTAAGTTTATTAAGTTTATTTATTTATTTTATATCCCTATCATAACATTGTACCCACTTTTCCTTCTTTGTCCTGGGATTTTGTCTGATTTGTTGGTGCAGGTCTTGTGAATACTGTCATAGTTTTTATGACTTTATATGTGCATCTATTGTGTCTGAAAAACATTTTCTTGAAGTTATCAGCCATCTCTCTCTCTCGTATAATCTTTCCACCTCTTCTTCAGCATGGCTACCTGAGCACTGGGAGGAGAGACGTGATAAAAACTATCTCATTTATGGCTGAGTGTTCAAAGCCTCTCAATCACTGTACACTGTTCAGGTGTTCTGCATTAATTGCCATCTATTGAAGGAAAATATTTCTGTAATGAGGTGGAGTGATGCACTCATGTATGGTATACATGTGATGTACTGATGTATGGTATACATGATGTTATTCTGAGTCATTTTATTGTTATGTTCAATTACTAGAATAAGAATAACACAATTTACTTAGGCCCGTGTCTTATATAGTGTCAGGTTCCTGGTTACATTAACAGTGTGAGGTATTACCTCCATTTCATTTTTTTAAATTAAACATTTTATTTTTGTGAATTTCATACATCAGACTTTTGGTTTTACACCTTTTACAACTCTCCCTGTACTCCTCCAACTACATCTGTGTCTCTCCCACCAAAATACTTGTATGAAATTTCAAAGAAATAGTATTAAGGATTAAAAAGACATAAGCATAAATGACCAATAAAATGAATATTATCTTCACAGTTGATCCTCTCAGGGGGAGGGAAGGCCTACTTTCTGTGTTTACTTTAGTCTGTCATGATACTTCAGTAGATTTTATCACAAGCCCCATATTGTCTATATGGCTTTTCTCTGATATGACTGCAGTAAGGAATGCAGAGAATCTTTGAGCTACAAACTCTTTTACTCCACATCTCTTGAGGTTTCCACACTAATTTCTTCCTGAAGTCCATTTCTATAAACCTGAAGAATGCTCCAAGTTCCATACTATATCTACATTTTCTCCAGCATTCTGAACAATCTATTTCCCAGGGCAATATGATAGCATATTATGTGAAGGTATTTGGAACAGATTTCACAATTATTGGGCCTTTTACACTTCTTCTGGACTTATATTTATCTACTACCAAGATAATCCTTGTGTGCTGTTTTTGGTGTCCTAGTGGGGAGCACTGCTACTTGTATATCCTTGAGCAAAGAATGGTTCTCTATTGAATAATGTTATTTGTTAAAAATGTTATGTTTTCATTCACTTGATGACACGCATTCTTATGGGGTGGTGTTAAGTGTAATTTATAGATTTTCCTATCATGAGGAATTCTTCTGAGAACAAATGTTCACAAGATATTGTGTACCCTTTTTTGGTAATTCTTTTGGGGGAACACCTAAAATGAAATTACTGGGTCATAACCTAAGTTCCTTTAAGATTTAGAGAAATTATTAAGGTCATCTTGAAGTGGATCTTCTATACAATGTCAATTCATTGCATTTTTTATTTTGAGAATTTCACATGTTTGTAATGTGTTTTGAAGAAGCAACTCCTCTTCCTTGCTCTTTGTTCCTCTGCCATCACTCTACCACTCTCCTCAATTTTAAATTATTTCTTTCTTTTAAAAATCCCACTGAGTCCATTTAGTGCCTCCTGTATGTACATAGATGTAAAGCATCTACTGGAGCATAAGGCAGCTTCTCTGAGGCTGTATCCCTGAAGAAAACTGATCATCCCTTCCCTGGAAGCCATCATTTGCCAATAGCTCCGCACCTAGGAGTCTTTATACATGAGCTCCTCCCCAAACCATGCTGGGAATTTGTCTAGTCTGATCTTTCAAAGGTCTTTATTCAGGAGGTCAAGTTCCTGTGAGTTCATGTGTGCTATAGCCATCTCATGTCTGGCAAATATGGTTTTTTTCCAGATATCTAGCATCTCTGTTTATTAAAATTCTTCTGACACATCCTCCATAATTATTCCTGAACCTTGGAGGAGAAGGAATGGTATATGATAATAACATTGTCTCATTTGGAGCAGATTATCTTCTTCAAGAGTATTACTTATAATATCATGTCCTGAATGATATTATATGTCCAGACTCAGAAAGATGCACATGGCATCTACTCACTTATAATCAGATTTTACCCATATGGTACAGGATAACTATCCTACAACCAACACACCAAAAGGTTTAGGAACATAGACTTTGTTATCTATTAATGGGACAGTTTGCCCTAGGGGTGCTACCATTTAGGCCCCCAGTGCAAGAGGATGCTCTTAGCCCTCATATGACTATTGAAATGAGAGAGGCTGATATATAGGGGCACTCCACATCAGAGGACTGGGATGGGTGGAAGATGGTGGAGAAGGTGGGAGGGTGGAAAGGGGAGGGGTGGAAGGAGGACACTGTGATGAAGATGTAACTCGAAGAAATAAAAAAACTTATTTAGACAGAAGTACATCCTTTTTATTTCCTTATTTACTCCTTCCTCTTTTCCTTTTTTTTTTTTTGAATGTATAGTATCTTCTTTTGGACTGGAGCTTAATAGATAGTTTAAGTAAAAAGTATTTGAATAGTTGAGAAAGCCATATTCTTATGGTATACTTATTTCATGATTCTAGTTTATTTCATTTAACACAGTGATTCCTACTTCTAACCATTTCCATGCATATAACATGATTATGTTATTTGAGGTTAAAGATTATTCTACAGTTTGTGTATATAGGGGGCTATATATTAAAGTTTCTACATCCATCGATTCATTTATGACATTAAATTGATCACATGACTTTTGAATAGTACCAGAGTAAGGATAAGTGTAGAAAAACTGTTATTGTATGCTGTCTGTGTGTCCCTTTGGTACAAAACAAGCACTTCTAAAACTATATCATATGGCAGTTTTATTTATATGTTTGAGAAATTTTATGCTGACTTCAATGTGACTGGGATAATTCAAATTTTAACCAAAGTATTTATCTTTTAAGTATGGGATCAAATTATTTGCAAACAAGGATAATTTAACTTCTTTTTCTTTTTTTAAACATTCATTTATTAACTCAAGTTACATCATGATCATACCCCCATCCTTCCTCCCCTCCCAGTTCCACTCTTTCAGCCTATTGTCCTTCTTATTCTATGTGTATGGATAATTTGCATGTATGTATATGTGTATAGCACACATGTGTAGTACCCACACAGGTGAAAAGAGGCCATTTTTTTCTGTCAAACTGGAATTACAGATGGTTTTGAGTCACCATGTGGGTACTAGTAATTGAACCCTGGTCCTCTGAAAGAGCAGCCACTGCTCTTAATCTTTGAATCATTTTCCAGCCCTTAATGTCTTTGTTTTGCATTCATTTTATTCATTCTATTGCTTCAGATTTTTAAGCACCATACTGAATAAAAATATCAATAGGACACTACCTGATCTCATTCCCGATTTTAAAGAAAATATTTTCACCTTTCTTAATTTAGCATATTGTTTTCTATGCATCTTCCATATATAACCTGCATTATGTAGAGGTATATTCTTTGTATTCATGGTTTCCTGACAGATTTTATCACAAAGGCAAATCAAGATTCCCTCTGCTAATATTGAGATGACTGTAACTGTTAACTCTATACTTATGTGCTGTGTTGCACATACTGTATTGTGTGTTGCGAGCCAGTCTTACAGCTCTGAAATGAATGAAACTGGATTATGGCGCATCTTTCTTCAAAGTGTGGTTGAATCTCATTTGTAAGCATCATATTGAGAATTTTGTATGTATATTCATCAAGGAAAATTGCTTATAACTTTTGTTGCTATTTTTTAATATCCTTATATGAATTTAGAATTTAGCTTAGATTAGGTTTTAACAATTAGCTTCAAAATTTTAATCTCCATTTTTTCCATGATCATTTTGGGGACCATTGGTCTCACTTGTATTTGAAAGGCCTTGACAACTTCAGGGTTGAATCAGTCTGGTCCCAATTTGCCTCATTAGATTAAATTGTGTTACTGCCTCAATATTACATCTCATAGTTGATGAGGTATTTTAAAAATCTTCCTGATTAAAATTTAGAAAGTCATAGTATATATATTTATATACTTAAACTGTTTTAACTTATTGGAGTATGTTTTCAAAATATCTAGTGATCCTCTGGATTTCAGGGCTTGTATTGTAATGTCACTTTTACTTTTCTAATTTTATTAATTTATCTCTTATATCCATTTTTGCTAAGGATTTGCCAAACGTTTTCATCCTTCAATTAAGTAATCTTCATTTTAATGAATCTTTGTGTTTTTTATATTTTCAACTCAATTCTTTATTATTTCTCTTATTTTACTAGTGTTTGTGTTCTTTTTTTCCAACCTTGACATATGATATTAAGTCATGACTATTATTTGTCTACAAGTAATTATAAACACATCCTTCTCTTATAGAACCACTGCTGTCACTGTATGTCTTGTTAAGTATGACATGTTATTAGGCAATTTAAAGTGTAAAAATATCTAGGGGGTGAGCCTTTAAAATCTTAGTAGCTTTTCTTTTTTTCTACATCATCATTTTGATAGAGGAAAATGCTCTCTTCTCCAAACCCCGTTCCTATCACATAACAAAGTATATGATGGGAGTGATGGCACAAAGCTTGTGGGAATATCCAATCAATATTTGAATTGTTTCAAGGCCCTCTCCCCGAGGTGAAACCCATATCTGACACTGTGTGCGAGACCAAGGGCCTGAACTAGGTAAACCAAGGACCTATGGTAAAATCAAACACTAGTTTTCAAAACAACAGCAAACCAAACCAAAGTAGTAATAAAATCATTTCTAATGACATTCCACTATACTCGTAGATTAGTGCATTGCTCATCCATCATCAGAGAAACTTCCTCCTGCACCAGGAGGGAACAAATTTAAAGACCCATAGCCGGAAAATATGCAAAGAGGGAGAGACTTTGAATACTTATTCCTGGATGGGATGAGCCAGACATTATGCAGAAAGTGAGAGACTATGAATATTTATTCCCGAATGGGATGTCTCCATTAAATCCCTTCCCTCAGGGCTCAGGGAACCCTGGGGAATAGGAAGGAGAAAGAGTGTAACAGTCTGAGAGGATGGGGGACACCAAGGAAGAAAAGCCCTCTAAAGAGAGTAGGATCCATTCTCCTATAATTCACAGAGACTGAAGGAACATCCACAGAGTCTGCACCAGATGGGGTCCTAGAGCTGAAAAGAAGGTATCCACAGATGATATCCACCTGCAAATAAAAATTTCATTTTTTCATAAAAATAAAAACCTAAAGTGCAGGTCACATTCCCAGTAGTAGATGGCCAATAGAAAATGAACTTGAAGGCGTCTTTTGAGGGTTCTTGTCTCATAATGTCATGCCAGGTGTTTCAGTCTTTAAATTATTTCAAAACTTTGTCTTAGTTTTTATTTTTATTTTATTTTATTTTAATTTATTTATATGTATGTTTTCCTCTCTATTTTACCCTAGAGATCATTAGCATATATATTATGGCTTCCTTCTGCTTGTTTTGTCCTATTCTGATGTATTAGTTTTTGTTTTATCTTTTTATATTTTATTATTATTCCTTAGAAGCCCATTTGTTTTCTAATGACAGAAAGAAATTAGATGTGGATGGGAGGGGAAGTGGAAAGGAACTGGTAGTAGTAAGGGGAGGTAAAATTATATTCTGGGTATATTATATGAGGAAAAATTCAATTTTCAATATAAGGAAAAATGGACAATGAATCAAAACAAAGTTCTCAAAAGAAGAAACAAAAGTGGCTAAAAATACCTTTAAAATATTCACAATCCACAACAACTAGGGAAATACAAACCACAACAACTTTGGCATTTTATCTTTATCTTGTCAGAAGGCCAAGTTCAACAAAAGAACTGACATCATATGGCGGTGAGATGAAGGGAAAGAAGAAATTATATTCAGCATAAACTGGCTTGAAAACTGACCCATCCTCTCTGGAAATTAATGTGGAATTCTCCAAAAGCTAAAAATAAATATACTACATGACCAAGCCATTTCTCTAGCTGGCACATGATCAAAGGACTCAACATTGTACTCCACAAACACTCATCCATCAATGTTTATTAATGTCCTGCTTAAGATAGCTAGGAAATGAGCAACCCAAATGTCTTTCAATTGGAAAATATGTAATGAATATATGATACATAAGTATTATGGAATACTACTCAACTGTAAAAAAAGAAAAACTAAAATAAAATTTGCATTTAGGGATGTATGGAGTTAGGAGAGATATGGTATGAAGTAACCCAAACCCAGAAAGCCAAAAACCAAATGTTCTTTCCCATCTGAGTTTCTTAACTTCAAATCTTTAGATGTGAGGATATAACTTGTAGTAGTAGCAGAAACCAGTAAAATGAAAAATGAACCATGGAGGGGAACAATAGAGATGGGAATAAGAGAGTACAAGTTCTTGAAGGAAAAATGGGGACTTTAGTTGGGGAAGGGAGGAAAGTGATAAAAAGGAATGAGAGGGAGAGAGAAGAAAAAAATCAAGAATAAGAATCTGAAAAGCAAATATAATTTTTTATTTAATTTAATTGTATATATATATATATGTATATGTGTGTATACATTTACATAACTAGTTTAAGTAATATTATCCAACATCAGCTGATTATTTCACCCATAACAACCTTTTAGTATCTATCAAAGAATCCAGTACCAAGCATGAGATATGCATTTTCCAGTCATTGGTTGGGAAATCAAAGAAAGTTCCAAAGCAACAGGTTAATACTGTTGCCTCTCAGAGATTAAAGGTAATTCCTTATTGCTGAAAAAAAAAAAACATGTTACCAGGTATTTTGAATGCGGGATTAGGAGGGTTCAAGCTGATTTGACACCAAAGCTACTACCCTGAGGATAGTATCAGGAGTTTTAGTTACTATACAAGAATCTGAAGCAGAGAACCAATCAAGAGTTGTACTCAGTTATGTTGCCTTTGAACTACAACAATATCCAATGTAGAGGAACTTAAATCCAGCAATATGACTGTTCTGGCAAGGGATCACACCCAAAGACCTTCTAGGCCTATGCGATCTGGCTGGAATGCAGACAAACTCTGGATTACGGTCTGATATGGCTGAAATACAGACATGCCCTTAGTACTTACCTTTAATCTCAAACAATGAATGTGATTAGTTTATAGAAGGAAAAGTCATGACCAAAAGTGATGTCTAATTGAGGGGCAGACAAAGTGATGAATCAGAGAAAGATTTGACAGAATGAATCAGAGATAGGGTATAGGGTATACTCAACTCTCATGAGAACAGGACAGGACAGAGGATACTTAAGAGCAGTACATGGAGAGAGAGAGAGAGAGAGAGAGAGAGAGAGAGAGAGAGAGAGAGGGAGAGATTGAAAGGTAGAGAGAGAAAGGCACAGAGAAATGGAGAGAGACAGACAGACAGACAGACAGACAGACAGACAGACAGACAGAGACAGGGAGAAAGATTTTTACTGAAAGTAAAAAACTAGAACAGTATTAGACAGGCACGTTACAGAGAGAACAAGCTAGACACAGGTAAAAATAGAATGAGCCAGAGAATGAGAAGAAGCAAGAAGATTAATACATATTGCCAGAATTAGTTAAGGACAGGCAGAACAATTTAGTCAGAAGCTAAGAGAAGCCAGTTTTGAATCAGTCAACTTGGAGAGGAGTTTTGGCCAGAACAGCTGAGTTGAACCAGCTAGTGAGAGCTAGAAAGGCTTGGGAATGGTTCTCATCTCATCCTCTCATCTGAGGAAACAAAAACAACATTTACAGTCCAGCATGGCATCATAGTCCTAAATGCCAGTGCCAATACATACTGAGGCCAAGGTTACCCAATGAGAAATGAAAACTAGGCCAGGATGGAGGGGGTCTCAGCAGTATTGAGTCTAGCAAGCACCTTTATTAGAAACATAATACAATGGAGTTTGCATGATCCATGCAGTTGTAACCGCCAGGATACAATGTCATTTGCAAACTATAGAGGCTATATAAGATTAATGTCTAAGACTAATTGTACAGACAAGATTCTATATGTTTTGTTGACATCTAAGGAACACAGAAAAATGCAGGTGGCATGAATGGCCCATTACCTGAGGGAGTGCCTCAGGTTTTCAGGAACTGAAAGGCACAGTGTCCAAGAAATCACAGTCTCTAACCTTAAAAACCCATCACACATCTTCTCAAGGAAGCTAGATGAGGCCAACTGCATAATTCCCTACACCTAAGAGTGATATAGAGGGACTCACAACTTGGTAATAAACAACTGCTTTCTAGAAGACTTAAAATCCACTAAATGTGGAGGAAATCTTTCCTAGTACTAGAAACATTAGTCAACTACATGTTTCTAATGAGGCCATGGAACTTTGTGAGGAACCTATTTTACTACTTTATTAAACACTGGTTTAATGAACTCTAAGTGCATACTAAATATTTATCCTTATACTCACAGGTAAGTAAAACTCTAACCTCTCATCAAATAAACTTCTCTTTATAAGAGATGGATATCATTACAGAAAAACACAACTGATCAAAATTCTTAGAACAAGGATAAATAGTCCCCATTGATACATGTTGCACATCTGTGTCTTAGGGTTTTATTATTGTTAAAAGACACCATGATCAAAGCAACTCTTATAAAGGCAAACATTTAATTTAAGGTTCAGTCCATTATTGTCATGTTAGGAAGCATAGCATCACACAGGGAGACTTGGTGTTGGAGAAGATTTCTACATCTTGATCCAAAGGCAGACAGGAGGGGGATCTCTTCTGCATTGGGCAACATTTGAGTATAGGACACCTTAAAACCCAACCTCACACTTCCTCCAATAAGGCCACACCTACTCCATCAAGGTCACACCTCCTAAAGGTGTCATTACCCATTACCAGTGGGCCAAGCATTCAATCACATGAGTCAATGGGGGCCATACCTATTCAAACCACTGCAATCTGTAACATAACTTCTGCATCTAGTGGTCAAGGAACATTGCAGAAAGTGGCTTTGAAAATTTTTAAGAGCCAGAGGTTTAGGAAATTTTCTCTGAGATTGTTTACCTTAGAAATGACAGGGAAGCTTCACCCATGATACCTCAACAATTTGACTGCTTAAATAATCCCAGACAATGGCTATGCCCATATATATGCTGACAAGGAGAGGCGAAATATCACACAGCCCCTGCCTTAGACAAACAACTACAAACAAGTAAAGAATACTGAGAGTAGAAGAAGCAGTCTTCCCCAGGGAGGGGCCCTCTAATTGGCTATCAAATACAAGAAGTTAGTACTGGAATCATGTATATATAAGTAGCACTAAAAAGACTGAACAAATTGCATTAATATATTTAGGCATTTATACACATACATATATACTTACATACAGCAATAACAAAGAAAAACAGGCTATGAATTTTCAGGGAGCTGGATGGGGAGTAAGTACATGTGAGTGGTTAGATGGAGAATAGGGATTATTATTTATGTATATTTTAATTTTAAAAATTTAAGATACCAACAACCAAACAAAAATCTTTCTGTTTGGATAATCTCCTAGAATATCACCAGCACAGTATTTGGAAGTGATTTTTTTTCCCAGAATTACCAAGTTGACACAAATAAGGCCAATCTGCATCAAGTGAGAGTCAGATCCCTTGTGTCCTCTTCTTAAAAATCTTATCTTAGTTGCTTTAGCATTTGGTAAACCAAAGCTACATGGTGGTAAGCCATTCACATCTGCTAATGCCTCTCCCACTTCATAAATATCATGTCTCATTGTAGATAGCAATGATCTTCTAAAGCTCTGGACCATTCCTTAGAACCCTGATGAGTCAATCTCTGTGTCACTTTATTCCTTTAACATTTTAATTTAATTTTTGAGAATTACATACAATATATTTTGACCCCATTCTTTTCTGTTTTCCAAATCCTCCCATATCATCCACTACCTCCCTACCTAACCAACTTTATTTTTTTCCTCTCTCTATTAAGAAAACCAAAGAGGTCCCATGGGAACTTTCTAACAACTAAGGCTCTTCATATTGACAGTAAGGTCCTATAAAACAACATCCACACAACTCATTGAACACGGACAAGTTGAGCTCATGCTTCTTAGAGGCTTTACCCTTACTGGATAGTGTTATTGCTGCTAGAAGAAACTTTGCAAACTACAAATAGAGAAATGCAAACACAATTCCAGCTACAAAACCTTCCATCTATAATGGTGTACCGCTGGCAAGATATGCTAGTGCAGTGGTGGCGCAAAACTTGTGGGAGTTACCAACTAGTATCTGATTTTATTTGACCCACTCCATGAATAAGAACCCACACCTATTGCTGCTTGGGTGATCAAACACTTGAGACTAGATAGCCAAGGGACCTAGGGAAAAGTAAAACACTCATACTCTATAAATGGAATACAACAATTAAATTGTTCCTTATGATATTCTGCTATAGTCATAGTTCAGTGTGTTACTCAGCCTTCTTTAAAGGAACATTCTCCTGCAACAGATGGGAACAAACACAGAAATTCACAGAAGAAAATATTCAGAGTGAGAGACCTCAGAACACTCCACCCTAAATGAGATGTCTTCTTCAAATTCCTCCCCTTAACGATCAGAGAATCCAGAGGAAGAGGAGACAGACAGACTGTAAGAGCAAGCAAGATATAGGGCACTGAAGAAACAAGGCCTTCCAAATACAGCAGGATTGACACATGAATTCACAGAGACTGTGGCAGCATGCACAGTGCCTGCATGGGTCCACACTAAATGGGACTCTACAGGTGAAAGCAGAAATGACACATGCCTGCATTCCTAACTCAGAAGCTACTCTAACTGATAGCCATTTGCAAATATAAAATTAGTTTTCTCCAAAGGAATCTCACTGTGCTTAAAGTAATCTTAAGCATAGAAAACATGCCCTACAGTAGATGGTCAACAGAAAATGAACTTAAATGTATCTTTGGAGGTTTCTTGTTTCATAATGTTGTGTCAGGCTTTTTTAAAATTTTTAATTTTCACTTTTACTTCGTATTATTTTATTTATGTATATTTATCCTAGGGATTTTGTGTATATATTATGAACTCAGGTTTTGTGTTTTTATGGAATTCTCAAGAGTAGGACCCAGTAGGTCTCTGCAACTATATCTGTTTCTCATTTCCTTTTCTTGTGTTCTTTTCTTCCTGTTTGCTTGTTTTGTCTCATTTCGATTTGTTTGTGTTGCTTCATCTCTTATTTTCTATTTTACTTTATTATTATCCTTAGGATACATGGTTGTTTTGTAATGAGAAATAGAATAATGGCCGGGCGTGGTGGCGCATGCCTTTTTTTTTTTTTTTTTTTTTTTTAATTTTTCCGAGACAGGGTTTCTCTGTGTATCTCTGGCTGTCCTGGAACTCACTCTGTAGATCAGGCTGGCCTCGAACTCAGAGATCTGCCTGCCTCTGCCTCCCAAGTGCTGGGATTAAAGGCATGCGCCAGCCGGGCGGTGGTGGCGCATGCCTTTAATCCCAGCACTTGGGAGGCAGAGGCAGGCGGATCTTTGTGAGTTCGAGGCCAGCCTGGTCTACAGAGTGAGTTCCAGGACAGCCAGGGCTACACAGAGAAACCCTGTCTCGAAAAACCAAAAAAAAAGAGAGAGAGAAATAGAATAGTTGTGGATTGTGATGGAAGTGTATCTGGGGAAAGGTGAATTGGGAGGGGTAGGGGTAGGGGAAACTATATTCAGAATATTTGTATGGAAAACAACCATTTTCAATAAAAGAAAAACAAGACAATAACAAAAAAGTACAAAAGAAACATGGAGTCTTTTTGTTCTGGTCAACTACTCTGTAGCATAAAGCATTTCCTGAAGTGTGGTTGGTATGCCTAGTGTCACTCCATTGAAGACAATTGATTTTTCCATTTTGCAGTAGATATCAATTACTAACAGATTCTTGACTGGGGTGGGCTTTGTGCTCATTTCTCCTTATCAGAGTTTGGATTTTTTTCTTGTGTTTGTGCAGGTCTTGTCAATGCTGTCACAGCTTCTGTGACTTTATATGTGCATCTCCTGAGTCTGGAAAAAGCCACTGAAGTAATCTTCCACACCTGGCTCTTACAATTTTCTCCCCTTCTCTTCAGCATAGTTACTGAACACTGGGAGGATGGTGTGACAAATCCATCTCATTTATGGCTGAGTGTTCCAATGTCTATTTCACTCTGAACATTGCCCAGGTGTGGGTTTCTGAATAAATTCCTAGCTACTGCAAGAAAATTCTTCTTTGATAAGGGTTGAGCGATGAACTGATTTATGTTATAGGTATGCTTTTAAGAGTCATCTTACTGTTATGTTCATTTAGTAGAATAATAGTAACAGGTTTTCCATAGGACCATGACCTACCTACTGTTAGGTTCTTGTCCTCATTAACAGAGTCATGTATGAGTTTATTTCATTTATTCAAATTAATTACATTTTATTTGAGAATTTCCCACATCAGACTCTTTTTACACCATTTCTACCCCTCCCTGTACCTCCTCCAACTCCTGTGTATTCTGCACAGGAGGACACCAAGTCATGAGCAATTCATCTTTATTATTTGTCACACACACTCACACATTTATATGCATACTATGTCCATATAAATTACAACCAGAGTATTCTTTCACATCTCATCAAACTCATTCTTTACTTTCTTTAGTAGTCTTTTGTATCTCAGGAAGAGATCATCAACACATACATAAGTTTATTTCATTTTTTTTTCATGAATTCTAACATCTATAAGAAGTGGCAAGGTGTCTCATATATGCTAAGCTACTGTCATATCGAACAGAGGAGGAATTAGAAGAAAAAATAAAAACATATTCGGGTAACGGTAAATGGAAACACTAAATATCAAAATCTGTACAGGAATCTATGAAGACAATTTAAGTTTAAGTATTTAAAAAATATTTCCCAAAATATAATAATATTGGATAAATTACCCTGAGATTAAAAAATGTTTACTAATCTGGGTGTGGTGGTGCATGCCTTTAATCCCAGCACTCGGGAGGCAGAGGCAGGTGGATCTTTTGTGAGTTTGAGGCCAGCCTCGTTTACAAAGCAAATCCAGGAGAGACAGAGATATTATACAGAGAAACCTTTCTTTAAAAAATTTTTAATAGTGGGTAGAAGGTGGGAGGGTGGGACTGGGAGGGGTGGAAAGAAGACACTGTGAAGGAGATGTACCTGAAGTAATAAATAAATATTTAAAAAATTGATAATATATCCTTAAATATGGTAAAGATAATAATAATATTTTAAACTTACTAAGATTAATGCATAAAATTAATTTAGTTTGCATATAAAACTGTTGCCTCAAAACATATACAATAAAAAATTACACATTCATAAAAAATGTGGATCAATAGGAAATGTAATGGGAAGTGATGACAAATCAAGCAGAAATTCTGCAAATATAGATGATCAAGGAATGCTAGCACATGCCTGGAATAAGAAAGGTCAGGTAGCAGGGATATGAGTTTAAGGCGTACCTGGGGTATATAGTAAGATCATGTTAAAAAATAAATAGATTTAAAAGTATATATATATCCCTATTTATAGCTTATAGCTTTATAGATATTTCTATTTATTATTTATTTATCTATGAGAATTACATTGGTATAAGGATTAAATAAATATTATGGATTGTATGGTTCGGAAGCAAATGTGGGGAATATAGCAAAACTGACTCTCTATTAGTTTATATCAGTAGTTTAATAATTAAAAATTTATTGGTCATATTGAGAAATGTGAGTTATTTAAACATGAATACAATGTAAAAAGAAAAACTTCTTTTGTGAAGTATTAGTTTTATTTATTTTCTTTTAGAGGAAAAATGTTAATATTTTTGCTATAGGAACATATGACAAAATGGTGTTTAGAATAATTTTATAAATGTATAAAGAATGAAATATGGAAATTTGTTCGCATTAGCAATCTTAATAAAATGGTGAGTACTATGAAGTGAGTAGAAATTGGTACATGCTTTCCCCTTTGTGGGTATGAGTATGATGAAGAATGAAATGGAAATGCATTTTGGGAAAGTCTGGGATACATAGAAATAATTTGCTCTCTAACAGCCTTTAGCTGACATGGATAGAATGAGGAGGAGACTAAGGAGTTGACTATTTCTGGTATAATTCTGTGTTTCCTCAGGATTTCCTAAGTACACCCAAGAGAAAATTGACACCAATGTTGAGTTAAAGCTATCTGAATAAATAAATATGCAAAGACCATATTGCTTTACTGACTGGGTTGAAAAGATAAATTCTTGAGGTAACTCTCAGTAAAACAAACAAACAAACAAAAATCCTATTAATTACACTTACTTTATTCAGTTATTATGCACAAAACTATCTTGTAATAAGGATGTTCATGACATGAAATGACATATTTGTAAATAATTTTGACAAAAAGTCAAAAAAGTAGTGTTAGAATACTCTCAGCATACCAGCAGTAATGATTATGAGGTCAAGATCACTGCAGTCTGAATGTCTATCACCAAGAAATGTGTGAAAATAAATGCTGATGAGGGTGTGGAGGAAGAGTAATCCCCTCCTTTTGTTTCTCTTTTAGTTTTTTAAATTTTTACTTATTCAAGTTACATCTTGATTGCAGCCCCTCTCTCCTCCCCTCCCAATCTCACCTTTCCAGCTAGGGTAAGGTGTTCCACTAACAGGAGGTGGCAGAGTTCATGACAAAGATAGGCTCCCCACTCCACTTGTTAAGGGATCTGTATGAAGACCAAGCAGACTATCATATATAAAAGTGTAGGGGGACTAGGTCTAGTCTATATATGCTTTCGGGGGGGGAGTTAGTATTTCAGTCTCTGTAAGCCTCTAGGCACCTATGTTGGTTGGTTCTGTTGATCTTCATGTGGTGGTCTTGTCCCCTCCTGGTCTATCTATTATTCCTCCTCCCTTTCTTTTTTTTTTTTAATACTTTATTTTTTTTTCTTCAAGTTACATCTCAGTAACAAACCCCTCCCTATTCCCCCTTCCTATCCCGCCCTTCCACCCTCTTCCCCCCA